>RCUC01141964.1:0-14913 GCA_003697995.1 Taxidea taxus jeffersonii | reverse complement strand
TAATGTTTAAGAAAATTAATGCATTCATTAATTAAAATTAATTAATTAATTTTGCCTTGGTTAACTTTGGGGTTAATCTTCTTTATTCTAAAATTTATCTTTTTTTTTTTTTAAAGATTTTATTTATTTATTTGTCAGAGAGAGAGAGAGAGAGAGCACAGGCAGAACAGAGTGGCAGGCAGAGGCAGAGGGAGAAGCAGGCTCCCCGCCAAGCAAGGAGCCCGATGTGGGACTCGATCCCAGGACGCTGGGATCATGACCTGAGCCGAAGGCAGCCGCTTAACCAACTGAGCCACCCAGGCATCCCTAAAATTTATCTTTTTATTTGATGAATGTGTGTGAAATGTATGGAAAGCTACTACAAGCCAAGTTTCTTCTTGGTTCTGGCTACCTGTGCCGGGAATCGGAATTAAGGTCTGAGGACAGGTTCTGACATCATTTCACGTCATTTCCTCAATGGCACAGGAGAGGTGACAGGGTTTCCCAGGCCCAGACTCAACTCCCCAACAGCATCCAGACGAGAGAAATCATTCCCCCGCTCCTGCCCCTGGGAGGTCACCTGCCCAGGCTGCTGGCTTAGCTATCTATCCTCCCTTCCTGCTCCCTCCCATCCCTGGGGAAAGGATGGCTCCTGTGCGTGCCCGGGCGTGTCCGTGCAACTCCACACACGCATGCACCTGCAGCCACGCATACCCCCGGGTGACCCGTGAGATGGAAGCCCTCGCTGGAGGAAGGGTGGGAACGGAGGACAGCTGGCGCCCCGCAGCGGGCCTGAGCGGGCACTTGTCCGCATACACACGGCCACCCCCGGGCTCTGGCCCGAAAGCAAAGGCAAAGGCCTCCGCTCCCTTCACGTCCGGGGCCTGACAGCAACTACAAGCCCGGCACTCTGGCTCGGCCGTGTGAATGCTACAACCTGAGTCCCCGACAGGCTCGAGGCGGCACCTCACCTGCAGTGGCTCCATCGTCCTCCTGCAAGGAGGCGAGGCAGAGGCGCTGGACCGCCGGGTAGCAGGGGCTCCGCGCAGGGCCCTGGGCCGCCAGCAGCTGCAGCAGGACCTCGCTGAACAGGCAGGCCAGGCTCCGTGCAGGCCCTGCCAGCTCCCCGGCGCCGCAGAACTGGCTGTACAGCTTGAAGATGCTACTCCTCACAGCGCTGTCCCCAAGCAGCTCGACCACGACCCCCGGCTGCGGCAGAACGTGGCTCTTCAGCCAGCGGAGCAGTCCCGCGGCCTCCGCCCTGCTCGGCGGGTGCCCCGCCACCGACCGCAGCGCCCAGCGGACCACCAGGGACACAACGGCGCACGCCAGGCCCGGCGCAGCGCTCTCGGGGGCGGCCCCGTCCACGGGCCCCCAGTGGGTCAGTATGGACCTCAGGAGGCCCCTGCACGTCTCCAGGGCGGCTGCCTGCGGCTCGGGGTCAGCCGTCTCCTCTGCCTCCCCCCGCCTCCTCTTCCGGCCCCGTGGGCCTCGGGCTCGGGCTGGCACGACAGGCTTGTTCTTGTCCTTGAGCATCTCTGTTATCCACCCAGAGAGGAAGGCAGTGAGCCTGATGCCCTCTTCCCCACACAGACCGGGGCAGGTGGGTGATGGAGGGGGGAAGAGGGAGAGGTCCCGAGCGCTGGCCTGTGCTCGGCTCCCGCAGGGCATGCTCCTACCCCCGGAGCCCCGCGAGAGCTCCACACCGGACCAGACTGTGATGGTCACCGCCGCTCTCAGGACAAACCACTTCTGTCCCCCCGCGAAAAGCCACCCGCCAGCCCTCCCCGCGAGCACCGACAGTGGCAGGGGGAGCTCCAAGCTCCAAGCCAGGTCTCCCAAGGAGGAGGGCCCGCCCTCGAGACCTCATCAGCTTTGGCCATGCTGCTCAGAGAGGGCGAGTGCCAGCGGCCCTGCGGGGGACACAAGCACAGTTTGGGGAACGCCACATGGTCGGGGCCCGACACTCACTCAGGAGCTCCCTAACTTGGTATTTCTCAATGGCCGCTCTCAGGTCCTCCTGGAGCTTCACGTCTCTCTCGAGGAGGCTCCATTTGTGCAGGAGGACGAGGACGTCCTTGGTGGACAGCACCGTCTCGTTCACGGTGAAGCGGTTCATGTCCCTGAAGGCCTGCATGACGGTGGCCCGGTACCTGAGCACGGAGTCGAGTGCCGCGAAGAAGCTGGTCAGCTGGGCGGAGGCCAAGGTCGGCCTGTAGGGAGCCAACGTCACAAACTGAGCAAAAGCTGCCGCCTCATCCCTCAGCCCAGGACTGGGGTGGCTGGGCAATGCCACAGACCCAGAGGGGCCGATGGTCGACCCACGACTCGGGTGTCCCTTCCCAACAGACACAGAAGCATGGAGGCCACCACAAAGAATAGGAAAAAGCAAGCTGCTCCAGCAGAAGCACGTGGGGACCGGAGTCTCCCCTCCTGCTGGAGGCACAGAAATCTGGAAACCATGGCTAACCGGGAGAGCGAGGCGGAGAGGCCGTGAGGGCTGGCGTGCCAGCCACCTGACCGAGCACCCAGGACAGCCGACTCGCCTGGGCCTCGCCGGCTCAGCCCCACCCACGGCCAAACCCGACCTGGCTCCTGCAGGAAACCCGCCCTGAACTCCAGGGACCTGAAAATTCAGTACCAGCTGCTCCGCGTGGTATCAAAATTATTTTAAACAGTAGTCAGTTCTCCAACACCAGCGTGTCTTTCCACTGCCCCAGAGTAAGAAAGTGGTCTGTCGCACTGATTTCACAATTCAGAGCAACCAAAGACCACAGGCTCTGAGGTTTATCAAGAAAGTCTTCACCGGGATTATCGTCCACTGGCGATCAAATCTTCCGGTTCCAATCAGCCCTACCTCCGTCCCCAAGCCAGAACTCTGAGCTCCCAGGCTGTGTTTTCTCTAGGACAGTGGAACCTGGGGAGCAGTCAGCAATCTGAGGAACCGGGGAGCATTATTCCCAGGAGCCAGATGGGAATACTGGAATTTTCAAGAAGAGTCTCAGACAAGTGAGTGTGCGGGCCGGCGAAGGCAGAGGCAAGTCTGGGAACAGCCTGACTTTCTTAGGTTTGAGGTCACAGAAAAGACGTTCTTTCTACAAGACACCACTTGCAGTGCTTGAATCAAATCACCAAGTTGCTTGCCGCTAAAAATGATCTGCTATGACATGTTTTAGGTTTCCAGAGTGTCAGGTTCTCAGGGTCGTGAAAGGAGCCTCCCAAAGTTGAAGCAGAAAAGAGGAAATAGCTAAAATAGGTTTTCTGACGTCATCCACGACTGACAGCAGCCCTTGGGCCCAGAGCCCGCCTGTGGAGCCAGGACCGAGGGGACCACTGAGAGGGGACGTCCACAGAGGCCCCACAGCAGGGGCCGCGCCGGTGGGGCAGGCGCTTACCTCAAGTGCCTCGTGAGCGCAACGAGAACATACAGGAACTCGTTGACCAAGTGCAGGGCAAGCAGCTTCAGAGGCTCCTGGGGCCCTGGCTGGCAGGAAGCCTGGCCCTCCGACGCCACTCCTTTGTCCCCCAGGTTGGTCACCCATAGTGTGTGTAGCAAGGAGATGATGTTGGACAGCAGCTGGGTCTCCAGAAACCTACAACCATGTACGGAACGCTCACTGCCATGTCCTCTCCTCTCGGTGACCCTGGCTGGTGCAAGGGTTGGGGAGCCATGGGACGGACTCTGCCCGCAGTGGCCGCCCTTGGCAGTGGGTGGCAGGCTGGCCCGCGCCCAGCAACCCCACCTGCTCACCCCCATCGCAGTCCCCAAAGGCACAGCAGTCCAAGCAGTCCAAGTCAAAACAGGGAGCCTGCCACACATACGAGGCCTCGGCACGGGGGTGGGGTAGGGCGCGATTCTCCTTTCTAGCTGGACCACACCCTGAAGTCCCAACCAGAGAGTCTGGATTCTACTGCCCATTTCCCACCAACGCCGAAGCCAGCAGCGGACTCCACGGTCTCCACCCTACTCTCTCCCCACCCAACACACGTCTCTCACACAAGGTGCTGACCTGCTCTCAAGGATGTGTAAGATCCACGTTAAAAGGCTATAGTCCCGCAGGATCTCATAGGCGGACTGGGCATCCCGTGCAGCGTTCTGCAGAATTTCGAGAATCCAATTCTGAAAACCCAAAACTAAGAGTTACTTCTCAGTGCGAAAACCAAGTTTACTGGATCAAAGGAACAAGTTAAACGATACGATGGTCTGTTCCGTTCCCAGGCGGTGGCAGACGAAGCTTGCCTGGCTAAGTCTGGGAGCGCGGTGGCGATGCTGGCCAGGCACACAGACTCCGCAGCTACTGCCCACCCTGGGGGAGGCCACGCCTGCGAGCCCATCCTAAGGAACCAACCCATGGGCCTCAAGTCGTGGCTCAGAAACTGCATGGCCCAGATGTGACGCTGGGAGAGAACACGGACCCAACTCTTCATCCATACAGCTAGTGGCCCATTTTGTCCCTTGGGTTTTACCACCTGGAAAGGCAGACATAAAAACGGGACCGCCCCTTGAATGGTGAATTGGGCGTTTTAGAGTTCTCCCATGCCATAAAAAATAAAAAACTACCATATCCAAATTCAGTTTATTCCGACGTGTTTCTCTCTTCTGACCTGCTCACATTTACCCACATCTTATACACTATCAGACACAAAAGCTGACGGGGCTAGAAACTAATCCAAATACTGAAGGTTTTACCTAGTTACTCCTTCTAAGCCTTTAGAACACTCAAACACGAGCTCTTGGTCGAGGGCATTCCCTCGTAGGCTCTGACACTGTTGGTTTTGACTCCAGCTGAGTTTTGGGAATCTATAGCTTCTGTGCATTTAGTAACATTCCGGTGGCGGAACGGTCTCTGTGAAAGCCTCTCAGGCATCTATAAGGGTCCTCTGTTGCTAGGCTTTTTAGGCGGCTCCAAAGGCTCACAATCACTGGGTAGCTCTACCAGCAGGCCAAGCCGCAGCAAAGGGGCCGCGACAAACAGCATGCCACCTGAGGACAGATAGCAGTGAGTGCCGGCCCACAGCCTCTGCGTGAAAGGCACTCGTGGGATCTCATTTTCCCTCGTGGAAAGTCAGCTTAATGTCCTATTAGTAGGTCGGTCATGTCCAGGCTGGGATTAGAATTCACACGAATTTCACTTGCAAATAAAACCTTCAGAAAAAGGGGGCAGCCCTGGGTGGCTCAGCATCTGACTCTTGGTTTCAGTTCAGGTCACGATCTCAAGGTCATGAGATCGAGTCCCCCATCCAGCTCCGTGCTGAGCATGGGGTCTGCCTGAGATTCTCTCTCTCCCCCGCCTCTGCCCCTTCCCGTTCATTCTCTCTCTCCAAGCCAACCCCCAAACCACCTTGAGAAGCAGCACAGCCCTGCTGCGCTCAGACTGTGGGAGCCACCTACCTGGGCCTCGTCGTCACACAGTGGGCTGTTGAAGAAGGACAGGATGATGTGGAAGACGCCTCGCCGGGCACAGAGCTTGTAGCAGTGCCTGTCCCGCATCCCCTGCCGCAGGATCTCGAACAGCCATTCCCGTTCTGTCTTTTGCTGTAACCCAGGCAAGCAGGAGACTGTTGTTCCAGACGCAGAAGCCCTGTGACCCGAGACCCCTGCCAACCCCACCACTCCCGAGTGCCGGCAGCACAGCAACAGCCATAGCCGCAAAAACATTTTTCTGTTGTTGGCTATGTCCTCGAAAAGCCTCAGGATTTGACCTGGTTTCTTCAGGTCAAGTTCAAACACTGCCCTGCATCGACTCATGCAGATGGTCTACACCAAGGACATAGAATGAGAATGCCATAAAACGTAGGCCTCCGAAGGACAGTTTTGAACGTGTGAGAAGCCACCTAAGAATTAATGCAAGACATGAAAAGCATTTCTACAAGTGAGCCTACGTGACCCTTCGCTTTCCTGACCTTCTTGCTCCAACACTGTCTGCGCAACTGGGCCGCAGGCCGCCAACAGCACCCGGCGGGAGAATACCGGAATGACAGCAGGGGCTCATGATCCAACGGAGTCTCTGGGCACCCTCGGGGACTTCAGAAGCCTCACCTCCAAGTCTGAGCTGTAGAAGAACTGGTAGAAGCCCGGAACTTTGCTCATATTCAAGTACTCGTGTGACAGCAGGAACTTGTTGATCTTCAAGTACATGTGCTCCTCTGAGAACAAAGGCAGACATTCGCTCAGAGCAGGCCCCGGTGGGACCCCCGCACTCCGCTCGAGTTGGGAACTGGAGCTGGGGGCAGAAATCCGTACCACCACAGGGCTTTTGTATCCTTATTCTAATTCTCAGTTCTCAAGAAGCAGACTGCAGCAAGAAGACACCCGGCTCCAGGCTGCACACGGTTCGGAAACCAAGGAGGGTGTTGCCCCGCCCCCGCCAGCAGCCCACCGCATGAGCTCCAATCGGCTGGGATGCAAAGGGGGGCTGGCGCCCACCCCCACCGGCCTCTTGCTGAAGGGCACTGTCCCAACACAGAAGCCTCAGACACTCCCTGGGTCACTCTCGGATGCAATGAGGCAGATATGGACACATGCCTCCTCCCCCTGCTGATTCCCACCCTCCGATCACCACCTCCAACCTGTCCTGACTGCCCAGATCCTCGGAGCCCCCCCCCCCCTTGACCACTGCTGCCTGTGCTCCTGACCCTGACATTGGTCTGAGATGGCACAGGCCGGACCAATCACCATGGCCTCTGCTAGGATAGTTTCTCAGAAGCGTCTCTTTCTTTAGAGTCTACACATGACTGATTACTGTCTCTCCCCCTGTCATTTTTAAGAAGAAAAACCATAAAATAAAAACTATACAGAGAAGATGGAAACTAGATCTGAATTCTAACAGCAATGCGACTGCAGAGGACCTGCGGGACCCTGGACAGGCTATCTGACATGGGGGGCCTCGGGTGGGGGGGCTGCTTCTGCATCTGAACAAGACCATGTGACACAGAACCCTGTGGCCCCTAACGCGGCCAACACCTGTCCTCAGGCTACCTTGGCAGTGGTGCCCATGGCCACCGCCACACAAGGAGCCGTGTGTTCTCAGACCCAGGCCGGCACCTGCATGGTGGTGGCTTCCGGGCCAAACACCTTCTAGCTCAGGACCCACGGGCTGTGCAGACTCTCACTTCCATGAACAGACCCACAGCTGCTGTGGGACAGACCTCCTGCATCAGGCGCCCTGCAGGTACAGGACCCCCGTGCCCCCTCACAGCAGCCCCGGGGGGCAAGTGCCACGACAGGCGTGTCCTGTGGCGTCCCATGCTCACAGCAAATGCGAGGACATATCCCACGCCCCCTCACACACACTGCTCTGCACTGGGCTTCCTCACGGGACTTCTTTCTGATCTCAGCCACAGGGGCCCGGAAAGAGCTTCCTCACAGCCATGCTTTACTCACTGCCCATGCCCGCGGACGTGCCCGTGGCTCACTGTCACGAGCACGGCGTGAGCTGGACGCGGCCTTATTCACACGTGTGGCGGATCACGCCGGCGGGATTAATGCCGACAAGCAGACATGCAATGGTACCTGGTTTCAAAATCTGCAAGGCTGCTTTGGCAATGAAGAGAGTCAAGGTAAAGGTGAGTCTCATGTTCTGAGTTCGGATCCCATTCCGGACTACATCCAATAGGTACAGTAGCTTAAAACCAGGAAAACAGAAGAAGGGGGGTGGGGGGAAAGAATGTTCAGAACTGTGACCAGCCTTGTCTTGTGCAGCTGAAACTATAGCTCTGCCGGGTGGCCTACTCTTCCCATCCCAGGGGCCACCGGAGATGACGCTCAGAACGGCAGTGTCCCCGATCACTTCCTCGAGGTGCCGGGCACGTGCCCAAGGGCAGAGGGGACAAGCGAGGCTCCTCCTGTTCCCTGCCACCTCGGAGCCCAGGCTTCTGGGGCTCGGTGTGTTTTGGGTGACAGCTGCCTTAACCACTGAGTTCAGACCAAAGAAACTGAACTGCTTTGCCCACCTACACACAAGAAGTGTTAGGAAGGGGAGAGCCTTCTCAGTCTCCGTGAGGGCTGAGAACCAGAGGTAACCTCCAGCATCACTCCCTACAAGGGAATGGACCTTGGTTCTTTGTCGGCAGTCTCCTTCCAACACGCTTCTATGTTCCCCAGAAATGCTGCTACCAGACCCAGCAGAAAGCCGGCTCCTGGAGGTCCGCCAGGATCCTCAGCCCCGCTCACCTGGGACTGCTCTCGGAACCGCGCCCCCTCCAGCTGCGAGTAGTAGGCCGCCAGCACGTAGTAGGCAGCAGCCCGCATCTGAGGGTCGTAGCTGCTGAGCGCCGCGACAGTTAGGCCCAGAGCATTGGAATCCAAAAATTTTCGACAATCCACCACAACTTCTGTGGAAGTAAAATACAGCATTAAATACACACACACACACACACACACACACACACACACACACACATGGAATGATCATGATGCTTGTGTAACATGGAGAATTAAATTTCCTTTTGCATTTTGCCAACATTAGCGATGAACACACACATACGGAATGATCACGACGCTTGTGTAACATGGGGAATTAAGTCTCCTCTTGCCAACATCAGCTATGAGTGGGAGATACAAGAAATGTCTCCCCAGCTCCCTTTAACTTCTGCTGAAGTTGGATAAAAGCCTATCTTCCCCTGCACGGCAATAACCCATACTTGCAGCTTCTAAAACACTTGTCAGTCCCAATCGGGATTACTTCATGACTTCTCACAAATATTCAACGAGCCAGAGAAGAATGAGATGCCATTCGGACCTGAGACACGAGATCCCAGCATGCTGGAGGCCAGGGGAACACGACTGGGGAGCTGGCAGAGAAAACCAACTTCCTGTCTTTACCCTGTTCAGCTCATAGCTTCTGAATTCCTAGCCACAAACACCACTAAGGAAAATATGAAAGGCAGGGAAGCTGGAAAATTTAGCCAGGGCAAATCTGCCTGACCTGGCCCAACAATTTTTTTGTTTTAAAGATTTTGACTATTTGACAGAGAGATACAGAGAGACAGCACAAGCAGGGTTGAACGGCAAGGAGAGGGAGAAGTAGACTCTCTCCTGAGCAGAGAGCCTGATGTGGGATTCCATGCCAGGTTCCTGTGATCGAGACCTGAGCAGATGCTCAACTGACTGAGCCATGCAGGCGCCCCTGCTCCATCAATTTTAGTAAAAACTTACAACCACTTCAGGAAATGGCATGACCAAGAGAGAAGGTCAGATATACAAAGATGACCACGACTTAAAGGGCCTGATTACCAATAACAAAATTCAGGACACTTAAAATCCCCTTTAATAAAGATCTAAGGCTTTTTACAACATAAATACTGTCACAAATTGTAAGATAAAAACTGAAGAAAGACCTTAGGACATGGACAGGTCACTGTGTTTAAAAACGACTAAGCGGTAGGTTTGGTCATGGTAATCACCCAAGCAGACGCTCCGTAGACCGAGTGACTGGTGAGCTGGTGTTCCTGTTAAGTCAGGAACCCAACACGAACCAACGGAAGTGACGACCCCCCGTGTGTCATCTTGGAATATGCTATCGATTAAAGAAATGCCACCAGTGTTTTAAAAGAGTCAAACTCTTTTTTTCTTCCCTTCCTAACGTTAGACTTTTAAAAGGTAGTTCTGGCAACTGAAAAACCTGAGAATCAACAATAAGAAGAAAAATCGTAATAATCAGCTCCTTCTCTATAATTCCAACAGCTCCATAAGCACAGAATAGTCTCCAAATGGGTGGCTACTCACGAGCAGAGAAATCCCTTTACACCATAAAGTGTCCTTGTCCCTCGGAAGCAGCAGAGCTCCCTAGACCTTCCACCAGCATCTCCCCTGAAGGGTAACTGATGGGGGCGCAGACACACGCACACGGTTCCCTTCCTTTCTCAGTGCTTGTCAAGGAATAACCAGGATTTCCACTTCCACCCAAGATAGTGGCAGAAACCTGATTTCCCCGTCCACCAGAAATGACTAAAAACTAGAAACGAAACAAGGTTTTTCAAGACATTGGACCTGAGGCAACAAATGACCGTGATCTCCAAGAGAGAAGACAAGATGAACCTTCTGCTTATCCCAGCTCGAAGCCTGGAGATTTCCAGGCCAGGGCCCAGGGAGGACAAACCCAGGCAGAGCCTGGAGAATGCTGAGTTGTGCAGACAAGAGCACCTGGCTGGGAGGCCAAGGTGGCCAGAATTCACACAGGAGAGTCCCGGAGAAGAGAGCTCCACTCCCAGAGTGCCACTCGGCAAGAGTGTGCGAGGAAGCTAGCCGAGGCTGAGGAACAGGGACAACCCCAGGCTCGTGCCTGCCTGGAAACAGTTCCCGTTTCCTCTAGCCAGGGCAAAATCCTCCCAGTTCACAGGGAGAGGGGAGACTGCTCAGAACGATTTAATGTCAGCTGTGGGGAGAAGCTTGCCCCACACTAAAACGCTGCTTTGGTGCCACCTAACAGAGATTCAAAGCAAGACTGGAGGGACCAGACCATTTCTAAGTAGCTCAAAAGTGTCCTAGAGCAAAGCTCAAGAACTTTCACGGGAATATAAAAATATCCAGTATCAAACAAGATAAAATTCACCATATCTGATTTACAATAAAAAATTACCAGACATTCAAACAAGCTGGAATATAGCCCATCAGAAGAGGAAAATCCACCCTGTGAAAAGGACTCAGATATGACAAAGGTAACAGAATTAGGATTCTGTTGTAACTACTACAACTGTATGCTACATGTTCGAGAAGCTAGAGAAAACACGGAGTATATTAAAGGGACACATGAAAGCCATAAGAATTCAAACCAAGCTTTCAGTGGTGAAAATTAAAATGTCTGCGATGAAAAATGCACTGGAAGGGATTATTAGCAGATTAGACATTATAGACAAAGAGATTAGTGAACTCTAAGACAGCAACAGAAATTATCCAAACTGAAATGCACAGAGAAAAAAAAAATGAAACCTGGAACAGAATGTCATGGAGCTGTGGGACAATTTTCCAGCAGGATAATATATGTGTAATTAGAGTCCCTGAAAAGTTTCAAGAAATAATGGCCAAAACTTTTCCAAATTTGACGAGAACTATAAACCTACAGAGCCAAGAAGCTCAATGAACACCCCAAATACAAGAAACATAAAAGAAAATTACACTAAAGCACATTCTAATTAAACTGCTTGAAACCAATAATAAAAAAAAAATCTGCAGAGCAATCACACAACATACAGAAACACAAAAGTAAGAATGATGGTAGATTTCTTTTCCTTCCTTCCTCCCTCCCTCCCTTTCTTTCTCTCTTTTTCTTTTTTTCCCTTCCTTCCTTCTTTCCTTTTCTTTTTTTCTTAAGTAGACTAGATGCCCAGTGTGGAGCCCAGTGCAGGGCTTGAACTCATGACCGTGGATCAAGAGCTAGCTGAGATCAAGAGTCGGATGCTCAACCCACAGCCATCCTGGCCCCTGACAGTAGATGTCTTGTTAGAAACCCTGCAACCCAAAATCAAGTGGCAACATCTTTCAAGTACAGTGAGGGCGGGGGGGGGGGGGCACGGGGAACCTGTCAGCCTAGGATTTTATACCCTGTGAAGACCATTCAAAAGTTAAGCTTTTTTTTCTACAAAAGAACTGAAAGAACTGATCAGCAGATGTGAACTACAAGAATTCTTAAAGGAAGTATTTGAGGCAGAAGGAAAATGACAGAAGATGGAAATCTGGGTCTACACAGAGGAATTACCAGAACCAGAAATGGTAACTGTAAGATGGTGCATATAAGCTGTTTAAATCTCCTTAAAAGGTAACTGACAATTTGAAGCAAAAACAACATATTGTGGGTTTCACAAAATACAGCAGTAAAATATCTGGTAAGAACAGCCCACAAAGCCAGAAGGGGCAGAAACGGATGGATACTGCTGTAAGGGGCTTCTACTATCTGTGAGGTGGTATAGCCTCACTCAAAGGTGAACTGTGATACATTAAAGGTGACCATGATAAACCCTAAAGCAACACACGTGTGCACTGTAGCTAAAAACCAACAAAGGAAATAAAACCAGAATCAGATCAATAATCACATTAAACGTAAATGGTGTACACATTCCAATTAAAAGGGAGAGATGGCCAGACTGGATTTTTAAAAAGGCAAAACCCAAATACATCTATCAACAGAAACACCATTTTTACTATCCAGATGCAAATTAAAAGGATGAAAAAAGAATAATCTTGGGCTCCAACAGTTACAGACTAAATTTCCTCATTTCTAACAAGTGACTGGTTTTGATGAAAAGCGGGAAAAGAACCACCAAAGTTTTAGAAAAGCATCCAACTGTGGGATAACGCTGTTTTGGAAAAGATGAGATGTGTTAAGATACACCTACATACCTATACACCAAGCACACATAAATGGAATATATTTGGGAAAGAGAACAGTCTAAACATTTAATATTACATTCACTAAAAACAGCTAGTACTCAGCTGGCTAGGGTAGTTTTAGTAATCACTGACATTTGCCAGGACAAGTGGATTTTCCACGTGTCCCTGAGGAAAAGTCAATTTCATGTCTGTGGTCACGTGCTATTCTCTGAAGTCTTGCCTTGTCACCCTTCAGACAAAGAGCTGCCCTGGGGTGCAGAAAGTGTAACAGGCTATCAAAACACAGATATAAACACCACTCTCTTTTTCGGGAACCTCATAAATAGCAATTTGGCCTTCTGATAACACATCTCTGATTGAAATGGCTGAACCAGCACAACGACCAAGGAGTAAAGTAAAAAGCACCCCATGTTTCGTGGGGCTTCAGTGGTTAGTACAACCGTGCCCCAGAGCCCAAGGAGCTCCTCCTCACGCCCCCTTCTCTACCCCTCCCTCGGGGGCGGCGTGGCAGAGGACTGAGAAGTCCACGGGGCCTGTGTCCCTGTGATCTGGCAACGAGGCTCGCAGAGCTGCACACTGGCATCTCCATTCTGTGATGTACGTGCACGATGAGCTGCAGATAGCCATCTAGTTCTGCCGAGGACAAGAACTCGCTGTGGAAAAAGCATTCGTCACTGCCATTGCTAACAGCCCTGGCTGACCCTGTTTCTCAGCCAAGGACTCTGGAGGAGGGAAGCAGTAAGGTTAAGAAAACAGGTTCCCAGTTGCAGAAAAGGCTGTAATGGAGCAATGAGACCAGAGTTTCTCTGAAGTCTGGCAGCCATACTTAAAAACCCATTATCTGCCCAATTGAGGCGTGCAAGATTTTTTTTTTTTTTTTTTTAAAGATTGTTGTGTATTTATTTGACAGAGAGAGACACAGCGAGAGAGGGAACACAAGCGGGGGTAGTGGGAGAAGGAGAAGAAGGCTTCCCACTGAGCAGGGAGCCCGATGTGGGGCTCGATCCCAGGACCCCGGGACCATGGCCCAAGCCAAAGGCAGACACGTCCAACGACTGAGCCACCCAGGCGCCCTGAGGATTGCAAGATGTTAGCAACACAGGGATGTTAGCAATACAGGGAGTAAGAACGCTGCTGAGAACCTCTGCCCCACACACAGGAGGAAGGAATCTCACAAACACAATGTGGGGCATGTGGAGCTAAAACAAAGGACACAAAGGGCGTAGCACCATTCACAGAAAGTTCAAATACAGGGCCCTGGCTCCTGCTGGGCAGGGAGGGGCACCGCCTAGAAAGGGGCGCCCACTACGAGCTGCTCCTTGACCCAGCTGGTGGTTTCACCCAAACCCCGACCATACACTGTGATTCGTGGGCGTTTCTATTTACCACGCTTCAGTAAGGGTTCGCTCAAGACATTCTTCGTGCTTACTTCTCCACCAAGGGCAGAAGCAAAAAGAAAAATACATGTTAAAAATAACATGAAAAATAAATTCATGGTTTAACTCAATAACAATAAAACTAGCCTACACTGGCCATATGCTGTTCACAGATTTCTGTTCTGTTCAATTTACCATTTTACTGCTAGAAATTTCTCTCTCCCTACAAACTGGTATGCTTCCTTCTATCAGACAACAAAATTTGTTTAAAACATTTTGCTTCCACTTTTTGTTCTGGATGACAAGTGTTCCCGAGCAAAATTTAACGACCTAGTTTCTCTTGTCTGTTTTTTTTTTTTCTTTTAACTTTTGTATTTACATCTCTATTCACCTCTCTGCTTTTAAAAATTTTCTACTTCAAAAAAAAATTTTTTTTCTACTTCACCGTGAATGATTTTAGTGTAATTGGTATTTTAAGCTACCACAAATCCTTTCTAGGGTGGATATGCTTTGCAAATTTTCCTACGCGTATTATGCCTATAAAACTTAAAATAGGCTGTATGTGGCCATTTCCCTACCTTAAAAGACCATTTACGAGTTACCTCTCTTCACAAAAGGCCTCCCAGACACTCTCCTCCCCATCCAAAAAAGGGCAGTATTCAAGATCCTGAGAACAACACTGTGGCCTAATTTTAGTATTTTTTTATTAGTGTTTTTCCAAGCCTTTGCCTTCTGTCTCTTAAAAGCTCTCTTAAGAGCCTGAGCAACAGACTAAGTGATTTGTTATAATCCACTCAAGTTACCTCATGTTTTCAGGCTCTGGAAAATCTATTTTTGTGCTGGATGAGAAACAGACCTCGCCAGGGCTGAAGGCAGGGGGAAGCAGGAGAGTGTCCGGGCTGCACGCTGGTCCTGGTTCCTCTGTTAGGCTACTGGGGAGTCCCTGGGGACAGTGAAGATCTCTGTCTGCCATGGCGGTGACTGGATGCAGGCCTGAAATGCCCCTAAATAAGACCTAGCTCAACCACAGAACACCGTGCTCATGGAGGCAGGGGGCCACAGCAACGCCAAGGGCCACCAGTGAGGGAGCCCCGAGGAGACCCAGCCCTGTCATCTTGTTGTTAGGAAAGGCATTGGTGGGGGACCAGCAAGTCTGTTCACACATAGGAGCGCTGGGGCATAAAAGGACAACAAATGGAAATGGTGCTGGGAAAATGGGACAGCCACATG
>ML104643.1:28930-42865 GCA_003697995.1 Taxidea taxus jeffersonii | reverse complement strand
CAGCCCAGGTAATATGAAGGGTATCGTCAACAGGAAATACCTTTCTAGTTGACTTAATTAAAATTCTGACGGGAAGCTGGGGCACGTGCAATGGGGACATCCCTCCTAACGTGCTGCTGGGGAGAGCCGCCTTTGGAGGTGAAAGGTGTTGCCTCTGTGGGACTGCCTGGGGTGGAGGGGAGGTGTGGGGAGCCTGCATCCCAGCCCTCCCTCCCTGTGAGCGGGCAGAGTTGCACTTCTGCTCCAGGCAGGATGCTGAAGTGCTATGACAGCTCCTGAGTGCAGGAGGAATCCCTGGGCTGAGGGAGAAGGGAAGCCCTCAAGGGACTGTGTGGAAGAGGCAGAGCCCGTCCTGGGGAAGGCCGCCTGCTGCCCTGGCCTCTCTTCCAGCCCACTTCCATTCTCTGTGTCTCAGCAGCAGCCCGGGGCACTGTGGAGACCCTGGCAGTGTTGTGACAAGCAGTCTATTCATTTCCTCCTCTCATTCACTGGGCTCTGGGGGATAAAAGGGAACAGCAAATCCGAACCACTGCCTAGAATCCACTTTGCAGAATTCAGGGAAAGACTGTTCTACTGAAGTGATTATTTTCCCTGTTTGGGAGACCCAAGGGAAAGAACAGGATTTCTGCATCCTTTACTTCCCACTGATGCAACGTTGCAGAAACGACAATTTCAGTCATCACTACGGCCACTGGGACAGTGAAAGCACGGCTTGCACTTAATTGAGGCTTTTTGGCTCCTGCCACAGTGTGGCAACAGGGCACCAAAGCACCAGGATTTGAACTGTGATGCTGGATACAAAGCTTCAGTTGAAAAGCAGGAGATAAGGGAGGACAGCAAGAGAGAAAACCAGGTACTGACAGACAAGCTTCCTGATTTTTTGCAGCCGAATGAGAGATATTAACCGGTCTCATCAGGCTGCGCCTGTCTTCAAGGGAGAAGAGAGCTGCTCTAGTGTGCTGCTTATTGCACAACTGAAGGACAGCCCAAGTCCCTGGGTTAGAAGCTTGCCAAAAGTCCTGATTGTTAAGAAGGGTATGACAGGTGAGAGTGTCGGTGGAATGTGCAGGGAGGGAGTGGGGGCTAGACATCCCAAACGCAGAGAATGCAGATCACAGGCAGGCAGCTTGCCTGACAAAGACTCCGGGTGCCCATTGCAACCAAGGGCACCCATGTGCCTGTCTAGTGTGTGCACACCTGGGTGTGTGCACTCGCTCAAGGAAAGAGGGCAGCGGGGGGTGGGGGGGCAGCACAGGAGAAACTGAAGGGGCCGTCTCCGAGGGCTAAGCTCACGGGTCCGAGCCTAGGACAGGAGACAGTGTCTGTAGTAACGGGGCCCAGATCAGAAAATGCTACTTAGTAGGGGGACGGACCAGGGCCATACCGATCGACCAGATACGCGCATACGTACACTCAGTGGGTGGGAGTGTCCCAGGTGGCAGAGACCAGACACAGGAATGGGTGGAGTCCTCAGCACAGCATACAGGAGAATACAGCTTCGTTCCAAGGGACAAGGACAGAGGAGCCTCCCCTTCTGCCTCATGCCCTTGACATAGCGTCCAAAGCGCTAGGCTGTCTGCCAGCTCCCTTTTACCAACCTGAAAACTTCACTATATGTTGGCGTGTCTGCGCCTTCTCACTCACTCCTGTTTCCTGCTCCCCTCCACCACACCGGAGCCCACACCCCACTGAGCCTGACCCATCCAATGTCACAAGCATAAGTCTTTTCGACTGAGGTTCCTGGGGGACGGGGGGGTGCAGGTGGTAAGAGAATCCCTCCTTCCCTCCACCTGCACCCCGTCCCCCACCAGCAGGGCTTGCCCCCCTCACATCTTCCTACTGCGCCCAGTGTTGGGGTCCCTGAGGCTTGTGAGGAAGCACCTAAATTACAAGAAATATGTCAGGGTGAGCATCTCTGGGGAATTTTGTGGACCCTGGGAAACTGTGTACTTTGTGGTTGCCTGCTTTATGTAACTATATTTTTTGGTTTCCATAGTTTTTGTCATTAAAGTAACTGTAGGTCTTCTAAAAATATAAAGCAAAATGGACTGTTATGGATGCAGTTCTTTCTTTCTGGGGCCTCCCTCCAAAGTCTAGCAAGTGCCTGGATGTTCCCTGGCCCAAATGGACCCCCTGGGGTCAGGAGGCAATTAGATTTCCCTGCACAAGGAATTCTTCGGCTACAAATGCGGCTACAAATGCGGGTGCAGGGGGGAAAGGAGGAGGCTCTTTCCATCTCACACAGCCATCCCAGGGAGGAGACACCAGCTCCTGAATGGCAAAGAGGACAGTTGTCAGCAAAAGGGTGGGGGAGTGAGGAGGCAAATTCCACAGCATTAAAGGCAAGAGAAAAACAAAAACAGAGAAGTGTTTCATATGGAGGTTGTTTCCCCCAATGTCACTAAGCTGGAAAATCCTACATTCTGTATGTAATTCACCCACCCTTAGCAGACAGCTTTTCCTGCCTGAGTCGGGAGAAAAAGGTGAATGCTTTTGGAAGGGGAAGAAGGGATTTCTCCCAGCCAGCCTAGAAGCACAAGGAGCTCAATCACCTAAATGATGTCACATTTTGGGCTGCCACAAAAAATGGACTCACTTCTCTAGAAGAAAACCAACTTGCTCCCTATACAGTGGAGGAGAGCACAATCAGACTGCAGCTCCAAAATGAGCCAAGGCCGACCCCACAGAAAGAGAGCCCCATGCCCAATTCCTGCCTTCAAGGAGAACAGGGTCAAAGGAGGCTGGGAGAACCCCGAGGCACCGAGTTGGGTCCAAACTCCTGAAGTCACCTTGTGTACACTGTGGAGAGAGCCGGCACTTACAATGGGAGAGGGCCTCAGCATTCCTACTTCTCTGTTAGTGGCGTTCTGGCTGAGACTCTGTAATGTATTAATCTCTCTAGATGAGTGATGCGGTTTAAAATACTGCAGGGTTTGGCTGCCATTCCCTCCCCTGGGGTCTCAAAATAACTCCACACAAATCATTTCTGCTAAACACTCACTCAGGCAGCTCTTCCTTGCCAGAACACACACATCTTATGTAACCAAAAGAGCCACGTCGCTTGCTGGAAGAGGAGGGCGTTCCCAGAGAGCGGTATTGCTCACGGCCCCAGAGGCTCTGCAGAGCTGGACTTTAAACCCATCTCTGTCCCTGGCCAAAAAGTGGGCACACAACTCAGCCTGGCTGCCGTGCCTGAGCTCCCTGACCAAGAGAGCCCCTAAGGAGATGCAGGCGTTCAGATCTGGGAAGGTCATCCAATTTGGGGCTGTATCAGAGACAAGTGCAACCTGGATATTTAGTGACCACGTACTATGGAAAAGGTCGACCCTGGTAGATTCTGGATAGTAATGAGGAACAGGAAGAACACGGCCCCTCTCCTTTAGGAATCCACGCAGTTGACAGTCACCGATACAGACGTGATACAAAGCTATAGGAGGAGCAGGAAGAGGGTGTTACACAACCGGTGACCTTAGGTATCTTCCAAGCCTCCTCTCCTCCCAAATCTAAAGACTCTGTGACATGGACCTTGCCTTTGGCTTGGCTTCTTAAGCCTTTCTCCTGGTGCTCCCCCCACCTCTCCAAGCCTCTGCTTCCAGAGCCTCTTCTCCCGATCCTTCCTAAGCCTTGCAGCTTCATAGTGCTCTGTTCTTAGCTGCTTCCTGCTCAAACCCAACTCCCACACAATTAAATTCACTCCCTCTGCTTCAAATTCCACCATCAGTTGGTGACTCTTAAAGTTTTAATCTCTAATTCTGACCCTCCTACTGAATTCATTTCAATCCGCAAATATCCATAGGCAACACTCAACTTAATCAAACCTGCCAATGTTCTATTATTTACTAGCTAGAAAACAGTCCTCTTTCTTCCCCATCCTTCATTATCAAGTAACCAACAAAATTCTATAGATTAGAACCCTCCTAGACAGTTCTCAGTTCTGTTCTTTCCTTTTCAATCTGTTCTTTCCTTGTTCAGGCTCCAGTGTCTCTTCAGAGGACAATGGCAATCACCTCCTACCCATACTTCCTGACTTGAGTTTGGATCCTCCCCAATCTAAGTCTTCACACTGTGGTAAAACCAACTGCTTCCAAATACATCCTGTAGTGAGACCGGAAAGACACTACATTTAACAAGATGAATCTCACAGACAATAGGGTAAACTAATCTAAGAAACCCAGAATACTAGTTATGTTGGAGAGATTGGCCATGAGGGAGCATGCCGGGGTGCTAGAAATATTCTGTATTTTGATGTAGGTGGCGGCTACATGACTTTGGGTTATATGCATATTTTTATACACATAAAAATTAACGAAGCTGTATACTTAAGATGTGTGTACTTTACCATGTAATAGTCATAACTAAAATTTTTAAAAATGACAATGCATTACTCACCATTCATTGTTTCCTAGATCTTACCTTAGGAGTTCCTACGGAGGTAGGAGGGGGAGCTGTGGTCAACGATGGGAGAGGCTAGTGTTTGTGAATCTAATGAAATGTATGAAATCTGTGCATACATTTATTTTCTGAAGAGAAGACCGACAGGCTTCTTCAGATTCATATTTGCTAAGAACGGACATGACCCAAGGTTGTCAACAACTTACCTCTGCAGTACGATTTAAGCAAACTTGTGGACCCAAGACCCTTCAAAGACTGGGGTATCTGGCTTTCCAAACCAGCTTTTAGCCGCTGTCCCTCTCTGAGCTGACAAGACAGCCACATTAACCTGTTTTTCCGCTTCTGAATAACAATGCTTTCTCAAGGCCTTCTCTTTCCTTAGCTGGGCACACCCTTTTTTCTCTGGTCACGCCTGTGGCATTTTCTAGAGAGAAGGCCTACAGTTTTCTAAGATGTGTAAAAAGGTGGAGGACCATCCCAAATAGCAAGGAAACTGAGCTACAGGGTAAGGTGACATCTAAACTCAGGTGAATTCCAGCAAAATCATCTGCCTGACAAAGGGTGGCTTGGGGCTGGGCAAAAGCTCAGTAAAGGCTGTAGAAGGAAGGAATGAGTGTGCACACTTGAATTCACTACCCCCATGGTCCTGTGAAAATGATCGAGTAATGCCAGTGGGCACTTGGGCCTAATCAAGAAATTTAATCACAAATGAGTTAAAGAGGGGTGCCTGCGTGGCTCAGTAGGTTAAGCCTCTGCCTTCGGCTTGGGTCATGATCTCAGGGTCCTGGGAGCCAGCCCCGCATCTGGCTCTCTGCTCAGCAGGGAGCCTGTTCCCCCCCCCACCCCCACTCCCGCCTACTTGTGATCTCTGTCAAATAAATAAATAAAATCTTTAAAAAATAAAATAAAATAAAACCTAATATTGAAAAGGGTTAACATCCAGTGCTCCACAGAAGATGGGGGTGGGGTGGGTGCCACGGTTTAATACAAGCTCACATATAAAGGATCTAGAACACACATGCAAACTTGGGAGAGAAACTTAAATTGCCTAGCTTTCCAGGCTTTCCAGCCTAAAAGGAAAGCGAATGACGGCAAAGACACTTGGATATATCACTTACGCATTCACAGAATCACATTTTATAGCTGGAAAGAAACTTACAAATGGTAAGCCCCAACTCTGTATTTTTACAGACAAGGGAACAGGAAATCAGAGAAGTTAAATGAGCTGTATAAGGTCACAGGCCAACTTGGTTATAAGGTACAGATAATAAGCCATAGCTTTTTTTTTTTTTTTTAAGATTTTATTTATTTATTTATTTGACAGAGAGAGAGAGATCACAAGTAGGCAGAGAGGCAGGCAGAGAAAGAGTGGGAAGCAGGCTCCTCCCTGAGCAGAGAGCCCGATGTGGGGTTCGATCCCAGGACCCTGAGATCATGACTTGAGCTGAAGGCAGAGGCTTAACCCACTGAGCCACCCAGGTGCCCCAAGCCATAGCTTTTGACAGACAGTTGTTCTTCCACTGAATCCTATCGGTTCAGGCTGAACATATGTCATCTCACTCAGATTGCCCAGTGCCCTGGTTTAGCCTATGGAATTCTGGATTTAGAGATCTCCCCTGAGTGGATATTCCAACAGGCTATACTGGGCTTTTAAAAAATTTACTGGGAAATACTTGATAGTATCATAGCTAGGCTTACATAAAGCTTTCTGATATATATCAAGAGAATAGAGACTGATCACAAAGAAATTAGTACAGCAATGACAGCCATTATAATAATTTGAGTGTTAACTTCTGTTGTATCAGGCACCAGACAGTAAATGAATTTACAGATTAACTAAGACAGAGACAGGCTGAATACCGTGTCTTTGGCCATGGGGCTTATAAATCAAAGATCCAGAATTTGGGCCTATACCTGTGTCTCTAGACCCACTCAAGTGTCCTCCTCAAAAAGGAATCTATCACAGAATTCCTGAAGCTGGAGTAAGTAAGACACCCCTGAGATTCTCTTTGCCACCACTCTCATTTTATATATGAGGGAGTGGAGCCAGGATGCGACACTGAGCGTCCTCTTAAATCATTTCCTATACACCACCTTCCATGTGAATTTGCAAGTTCTGCTCGCTTGGGTATGTGTGACAGAACACCAAGAATGAGCTCAGCTCACCCCCTCTCCCTGGTTGAAGGCGCTCACAGTGACTGACTAGAGAGATGTGACACTCCACAACGACATTTTTCCTTCGGACACAGTAGCTGGGTAGGCTGACCAACAGATCACCAACCTGCTGGGTTCCTATGGGGTCCCACGTATCAACACTCCAGACGAAGCAATAGTGGCCGGGCAATGCAATGACAATGCAGTTACAAGGGTCCTTCGAGGGCAGTGGCAGCAGAGGATACCGTGGGAACAGGGGTAGGGGAGGACTTGTAGAAGGATTAACTTTGGCACTCTCATCTAACTTAAAGAATGAATGGCCAGGGGAACATGTACCAAGGAACACTATGGAGGCAGTCTACTGATATTCCCAGTGCTTGAAGGGGCAGAAGGGTGCTGTGGCACTTGGGAGGAGGCGTGAGGGCGAAGTGTACCCATGTGCCCTGGCAGGTTACTCGAGCTCCGTCTGAGAACCGCAGCCCAGGTTAGGACATATGAGAGCGGATCTCTAGGAAAGCACAATATCGAATCTTCCTGCCACAACGCACTTCTATGTCAGAAAAGGAACCGGCTGAGTAAAACACAACTCACTGCTTCCTATGCATTCTTTGTCCCAACAAAGTTGTTATAATTTCATAAAATCAAAATAGATAATAACTATTCAAACACTCTGCATGTATAACCACAATGTAAACACAGCTTTTCATGTTACTGGATTTCTTTTTAATTACAAGTATGAACTATTTGAAGAACATTTTCATAGCTTTTCTTCTTCCCTCTATCAATGTCTAATCATCAAACCTCTGCAGAGAAATTCAAAGGCGGCTGAAAGAGTAAAAAGGGGCCTTTTTTAGGATTCATCCACAGCTTCCACAATTCGTCAGCTTCCTACTCTTACGGAGATGGCTTTTCCCAACATTATATACATATACCAGGCAACAGGGACTGCAGGTCTCTGCTACTCAGACAACTTTCAAAACCAAGAGCAGAGTGGGTTAAAGGGGGACAGAGATACTTGATTGACAGGAGGTCACAATTCGTTGGCAGAAGAATAAAGAACTTGTCTCAATGGAAGATCGGAATTGAAAAGCTTAAAATATTCTTTTAAAAAAAGAAACATTGTTCTGACATCCAAAGAGGACAAATCAAATTGGTCTCCTCCATCAGTCTCTGAAAAGGAGAGGGAAGAAACGGTGGAGGAGTAAGTGCCAGTTCCATCCTTAATTAAGCTGTGTGACCTTGGCCAAGAAACACCTTTTCTGAGTCTCTATGTTTTCACTTCTTACGTGGCGACAACCGCCCTCCCAACCTCACAGCACTGAAATAAAGACAAAGAGCGTGGAAACACTCTAGAAGGTATTATTACACAAACTGATAATGCCAGAGGATACATCTTGATAAATACTAGCATATTTAACCATGGCCCAAACCACTGATTAAAAATGGCCACATTGGTGATAAGAGATTAGATAACCCCAAAGACACCTGTTGGCCCTCTTGGAAATATTCTTAGGAAATTTAGTTAATGCAGAGTAAACCAGACCTAATATAAAAGGGTACCACGAGAAAAAACTTAGTATAGATAAATGTAATTTGAGCATACTTGCCATTCTAGTGAGCATGGCAGGAGTAAGGATCAGCCAGGAGGGTAGGGAGCTGCACAGGAAGAGAGGCCTGCATCTCCTAGATGCCAGGACATGTTTCTGACTGAGGTTTGTGAAGCATGAAGAACAGACAACAGCTGGGAATTCAGGAAGAGAGTAAATCAAACTGCTGTTACTCATGCTCCCGGAAAGCTACAGCACAGATAGCAACAAGTGATAGTTACATGAAAACAGAAATTACCTTCCTTACTGATTTTTTCCATTGTGATTTCAGCAAAAATTTTTTCATCACTCCCATGCCTGCTACTATCTTGTGCACAATGCATCAGGGCACCACAGCAGCGAGCTTTCTGGATGCCACTGTCAGTACACATTGGTCCAGCGAAAAGGATACTGTCGGCCCCTGAACCGGGAGGAGAAGTTTTCAGTGCTCCCTCGGTTTCTACCTTTCACCTTCTCCATCGCTGGTACCAAACAACAGATCTCTCTGCACGACTTCCTCTGGGAGCACTCGAAAAACTGTGGGAGTGGTCTACTGATGTGCTCAGTGTTCCTGATGGAAGGGTGCCATGGTGTTTCTGAGGGGAAGCTAAGATGCTCAACGCTCTGTAAGTCATGGGAAGTCCAGACAAGGGGGAACTAGTCCACCCAAGATGCCACTATGGCCCCCCAATGAGAAATAGGCAACCCCAGTCTTCCCTCCCAGTACTCCCTCACTTGTTGTCAACACTCCTTCCAAGACCATGACGGGCTGCACCTTATTCATGCTTTGCATTTCACAGTTTCAAACCCAGCTGCCCTAATCTCCTTGTTCAGGTCAGAACATAATGATTTTGGCCTAAGGCTATTGAACAACTTAGAGAAAAATAGATCAAATAGAATGCAATCATCAGAATAAGCTATAAAGTAATTGTTGATTTGACTGGAGGTTCTAAGAAGGAGAATATGCTTCACTCCAAAGTTTTCTAGAGACTCCAAGAGATTACAGTATCATCTGAACTGATGCTTTAAAGTAGCTTTGGCTCTGAGTTGGGAGCAATCTGTTCAAAAAAGGTGAATTAAGAAATGTGTTCTGCCAGAATGCAGGCTATAGAGCTGAGAGTCCATGGGATGAAACCCAGGCTTTATTACAAATACACTGTTTGTGACCATGACAATGCCATCCCGTTTCTTTGTGCCTCTATTTCCTCCTCTGTAAAATGAGAAGCTGAACAGTTTTCAGTACTTGCTCCATACAGGCTCTTAGAAGTTGCCTACAGGATGCGCCTGATGAATACACTGGGCTTGATCACTGTGACCCACACCAGAACCTGATGTTCCAGGGATGACATCTGCTAGCCGGAACAATGTTAAGAAATAAAACTCACATTAAAAACAATCAACAAACATAGGAAATCTGGGGATCCTTAAAGTCAGAAAATGCCGGCAAGGCCCATTTACTCTTTGCCAACGGGCTTGTCTACATTTGATAAAGATTACTCTTTGCCATTTGGAGAAATCTGCTTTACAGTTTTCTTCTTCATGGTGGTGGATACTTTTTGCCAAAGAGATCTGGGACTGCAGGAGTAGAAATGCAACAACTCTTTGCACATGTCAAGAGAAATATACACATATGTACAAAGAGGCTGGTTTTGTTCAGCCTCAACTAAGATCACATACTCTTTAGCAAACACTTCTCTGTTTGATTTACAGTCAGCTTGCTTACCCAGCACTATTTGGGTTTCGAGCCTTAATTTATTTGACTATATTCATTCCCTCTCCCCATCTTCCTTCCAGCGTAGCAATACCAAGTAGTGAGAGAATCCATCATACCCCTTTATGTAAAAAGTACTTGGGCTTTACGTTAGAGTCTCTGGAATCACTTTTTCTTTTTGATAACAATGAGAAAAGGCATAAAGAATGCCACCAGTGCAGTTAATCCTACTTTTACACTCTCTTAATTTTTAAAAGTTATGCAAAATGATCTTACTATGCTCATAGGATCAGATCCCTGCAACTCACAGGTTACATGCTGAGAAGGCAGCTGTCTGTGGTGAGGGTCAGATGCCCTGCGGTCTCCAAAGGGCAATGTGCAGCTGTAGGAGTGTGTTCTGGGTTAAATCTGTTTGTTGATTTCACCTAGCTTGATAAGATATACCCTTTTTCTTCCAAGTAGGTCTCAGCAGCCTGGCAAGGGAGCAGACACTGGCATTTGTGTTGATTTATTTTGGTTGAGAATGGACCCACAGGAAATGGTAGAGAAGCTTGTTCCAACCCAGGGAATCTTTCTGCTTTCATAAGCCCATAAAGATACTAAAAATGAAGCATCAGAACAAACAGAAGCTGATGATGTCAATAGAAGAAAATGAGGCTGATTAGACAATTTCACGTGGCAAAAGTGGTATTTAAATTTTGGTTGTTTTGGTTTTAGGTTTTGCTTTTTTTCCTTTCTTGAAAATGAGTACTTTTTGCACGTGTTTGCTACAGTGGCAATCAAAGAATTTAATTTTATTTGCTTTGTTATCATCACAAGTTTTCTTCTACTCTCTTACTTCAGCTTGCTTTTTAAGCAGCTCAAAATGAAGATACCTGAATCTAGACCTCATCATCATGTAGCTCCATTTGTAAAAAAGAGAAAAAAATATTTGTAAGTAAACACCACTTGTAGCTAGTGTATGAAAAAAGCTGCCACTGATTGACTGTAACAAGATTATTTTAGAAGTATACTTTGGTAATATGTTAAAACTTTATGCTTTTTAATTACCTAATCCTGCAAAGTAGGTAAGTATTTATTTCTCATTATCCACAAATTCAATTAACTATCTGGATAAAATGCTGACTGTGGGAAACCTGGAGAGGGCCCACATGTGTGCGGGTTTACATGATTCGAAAGGATGGGGATGCATTCAATGACTGCCTCTTGTGGCAGAAAGAAAGGAAGTCTACTTCTGTGGTTTGCGGCGCCTCTGACAAGGACCTGCCTAGGCCTCCCAAGTCTATCCCAAGACCTGTCACCACTTGGGATTCCCCTGAGCTCCATCCTAGGAAGTTCTTGGGCAGCTGGCAGCCTAGTATCGAGCCTCTCAGAGGTTGAGCCTTGGTTCCAATTTCACTGTAACACTGCAGCATCTGATACAATCCCTTAAAGCTCTCAGAGTCTGGCCCTAATTTCCCTCCTAAAGTGTAACTCAGAGAAGATGTGACTAGAGGTGGCAACCTGGTCCATTTTGCTGCACGGATCAACACAGAAGGATCATGGTGAATACAGATTTAAGTCTATTTTCTCAGCAAGTGATGCCCCTGGGGCTGCAGAGCATACCTGAATGGGATAAACCCTATAACCAGGCTGATTGGACTTCATTATTAATTCATCTTTATTTAACCTCAGCTGCGGCCTTTAAAATAAAAAGTTATGATGCTCAGCCAAACTTCTGTACCCCATCCCATTTCTAGACAGATAGGATATTTTCCTTCTTCTTTTACTAGCGATCAGTGGCTCCTAATCAGGAGCTGTATCAATTCCCAAAGGGAGTTTGAAAATACATGGGGAACATTTTTGTTTGTTGCAATGGCTAGAAGGAGGGGAACTGCTAATGGTATTTAGTGACAAAGACCCATGCTCCTGATCTGGGCAGTCCCACACAGTAAACTTCCTGTCTGTCTTAGGTAAAGCCTGTGCCTCCAGTATCGCTAGGAGTCAGTGATAAGGATCCATTCTGCAAAGTTGAGAAAAACAGGGTGTCTAGCCAGTAGCTGTGATATTGGCCCAGATACTGCCACGTGAGACTGGGAAAGGAAAAAGTGACAGAAGCAAAGGCACAGTTGGCCTTCTCCATCAGTCAGCTCCAGAGCACGAATGAGCTAGAAGAGCAGGTCTATCTCTACTTCCCTCTCACTTGATGAAAATACAGGGTAGACTGCTGCGGGAGAAGGGGTGGGGGCAGCAAGGCAGAACATGAATGGACTCTTCCACTGGTTGGCATCTGCCAAATACTGAGGATGAAGTGAAAATCTACACTCACAGGATGCTTGGGTGGCTCAGTTGGTTACGCCACTGCCTTCGGCTCAGGTCATGATCCTGGAGTTTTGGGATCGAGTCCCACAGCAGGCTCCCAGCTCTTCGGGGAGTCTGCTTCTCCCTCTGACCTTCTCCCCTTTCATGCTCTCTCTTTCTCTCTCTCAAATAAATAAATAAAATCTAAAAAAAAAAGAAAAAAGAAAAGAAAACCTATACTCACAACATGACCACAAGCTCAGCTTGCACGATCTCCCCATCACGGCGGGGCACTGTGGCTATCAGTCAGAATCTGCTCATTTGACAAATATTTACCAAGCACCTACCACACACCAAGCAGAGCTGCCCATGTGGGGAATATGGACCTTGCAGAGGGGCAGACGGGCCACACTTGTAGGCCACAGTAAAAACTGTAGGTTTTCCTTTGAGTGAAATGGAGAGCCAGTGGGAAAACAACAAAGAGCTACCTGTGCAGGTACAGCAGAGTCATCCACAAGGGATAGCTCTGAAGCAGTTCCCTAGGACCGTGAGGACATGGCAAGCACACTGCATATGCCGGCCGGTGTGTAGATCCCGCTCCCCCAATTGCCTTCCAGAGAAAAAGGCACAGGACACGCATGAGGCAGCGCCTGGGGAAGCTCCGGAGAGAATCACCCCCACCTTCTCAAGAGCTCGTGGGCTGCTGCTATTACAATCACTACCATTCGTGGATGGTGTTAAATTAGCCAATTTAACAACAACAAAAAGCCCCACACAAATGTAGCTTCCAATGGCATATTCATTTTTATTAATTGGCTGATTTAACACTGTCTCAGATGTGCAAGTAGAGTGGCAATCCGCGAACATGCCAGCGTGCTGCCCTCTCTCTCTCCATCCTTGGCCCCTCAAATCTCATCTCTGGTCCTACTTTGTGTGTGTGCAGACACACGCCAGGTGGCTCTAGAACGTGGACCCGCAGCTTCTGCTCCCCGCCCACTGCCTTCCGCACAGACCTGAGGGGAGCCACGTGAGGCAAGCGCTGCTGCAGGACAGGCCCACCTGCCTCCCTCCCCGTGGAGCAGACACAGCTCCACAGAGAAGCAGCAGGCACCCTGCACCCCGAAGGCTGGATGAAATGAGATGGAAGAGTCCATCTAGAAGGATGTGTTCTAGTCCTCCAGTAGCTTCACGCAGAAGCTTGGTTCTCTGTGAGGAAGGAACCTGAACTGTGGTCTTAGCGGAATCGGTCACTGACTTGCTTGCCAACCCCGGCACTCCAAGTGGCTCAGGGGAGTCCCCGCTCTGCCTCTCAGGGCTGCCACGCACGGCTGTGCCCCACAGGCCCTGCTTAATTCCAGGGGTGCCAAGCGCACAGAAAACGGGTGTCGGTTTCCTCACCTGTGGATGAGATCAAAGTTCAAATGCATTATAGCGTCAGTACATGGACTGAACCAGATAAGCTACTAAGCATCTAACTAGGGGGGACTAGTTAAGTGCCTACTAAAGTATGTCAGAGGAGGAAACCACTTCATCCGAAAGCCCTGCGCAGCAAGGACTGGTGTGATTTGGTAGGGAGCAAGCTTCCACAGGTGACCTGACTCTTGAATCTGGACTGGTTTTCACGCAGATTCTGCCAGGGCCTATGGGTTCACACAGGTCATCACAGATCCTCATGTCCCCCCAGCCTCCCACACAGAGCCCTGCAGCAGTGGGGAAGCAGTCAACACCTGCTGACCACAACCATTATCGGCAGCCATCATCCTCACCACACACCCTCTCGTCTGAGAATCCTGAGCGAGACCCCCTAGAAGA
>ML104643.1:0-28530 GCA_003697995.1 Taxidea taxus jeffersonii | reverse complement strand
GCACAACCTTTGCTGTACGCCAAGGCTAGCAAGGACAAGCCCGCAATCCTGCTGCTGTTGAAAAGGTACATAGCAGATGGAAGAGAAGCTATAGCTCTCCAAGGAACACAATGGTCAGAAACAGAGAATTTACGGGGTCAGATTCTCAGTCCATTTTAAATCAACATAGTGGCAGCTGTGGCATCAGAAGAACAAGACAGGGGGATGAGCTACAATTCATCAGAGGCACCTGCACAGTGAGATGGCCACTTAACTGGCTACCACCTGCCAAGGACCGGTGCCTCAGAAGGACTGGGCTCTACCAGGGCAAGTCCCAGGCAGGCCGCCGAAACCTCTGCCGCAGAGGACACTAGCTAGTGTGTTACAGCTGACTCCAAATGTGATGCTGATGTGGTCCCAACACTGTCACCTCTCTAGTCTCAGAAGTAGCAGGGATGACATGGCAAGGGACCTTTGAAGAAAAACTGTCCTTGGACTGATTTTCTTGGGGAGCTGGGAACAGAACTCTAGGAACATGCATTTTAATTATTAGCAGTTTCCCTTGGCCACGGAACAATGAGTAGCAGACTGGGAAGTGTTAGTTTTCTGTATGGCCTTCCATACAGCATTTCCATTTTTAGTGAAATGGTCTCTGTTGACTCAAGACACACTCTAAACTAGGCAATGTTCTAGGTGCTAGGCAGGTTTCCCTCTGCGGTGGTGAATACGGAGAAAAGAATCCCTGCCTTCACGCACCTTATATTTTGAGTGGAGGAAAAAGTAAACAAGCAAACTGTACAGACTGACAATGAGTGACATGCAGTGAAGTGAGGGAGATGGAGGGTGCTAGGAAGAAGACAGCAAAACATACACATGTGCACACACGCACACACGTATCACCCTAGTGTCCAACCCGGAGTGCCCGGGGCTAGGATGACAAGATGTTTGTCCTACGCTGTGGTTTGTTTCTGTCCTTGGAACTCAGCAGTAGGCCAATAATAATCATTGGCAGACCAGGCAACAGCTCTCAGGACTCTGTTGAGGCTCTAGGCCTTTCACAGAGCTCTTCCCGACCACCTCGCCTCACACCAACTTCCAGCCTGTAACCTCAGCCTTGCCTCACTTCCCTGCTATCTTCTCGCACATGGACTTATCACTCCTTTGGATGCCATCTGATGTCTCCTCCACAGTTCTTCTGCACACAGCAGAGGAACTGAAACAAGTGGGGTGCCTGGGCTCTGGATTTCAGGGAGCACGCACAGTCCGGGAGGAAGGAGAGGGTGGCAGAGACCTGGCAAGTGATCGCCAGATGAGAAGTGCGCATCGCTCCCTTCACGCAGCACACATGGACCCCAGCCCTGCTCTGGGCCAGGCCAGGCTAAGGGCTGGGTATATGGCATATGGAAGAGGTGAGCAAGGACACACAGACATGTGCACTGAGAGTATGGGTGTTCGGCTGAGCTTTCTCTGAGGGCTTATACGTGAGCCAGACTCCTGGGGGTGAAGGGGTGATGATGGAAGGAGAGAAGGGGCCAGACGCTGACCTGAGTGAGCAAAATGTGCATAGCCTCCGAGGCCCACACGGCTCTCCTGGACACCTTAGGTACCTCTGCTCAGGAAGAGACCTGGAGGGGATGGACGGGGGCAAAGCTCCAAAGACCAACAGGGCTCAGATCACAGAGGGCCATAAATACCTTTTTTGAAGGCAAAGAAACTACTGAAAACCAAGCAGGGGAATGACATGAGCAGGTGCACATTTTTGAAAGGTCTCTCTGGTACGTGGAAGGCAGTCAGGAGGCTCATGAGAACAGAAGCAGGAAGACTCACAAGAGACTGGGATCCTATCCAGGAAGGGAGATTCGGATAAACTGATTCTATACACTAAGGATCCCTGATAATATGTCTGAGAAATGGGGTGGCTGTTGGTCCTTAAAAAGTTATGTCTTGGAAGTTCACAAGGAGCCCTAAGTTTCTGCTCAACCACAAATTGTGGGGACCAGGACCAAAGACAATAAAACAACAGGACACAGCCTGTCTTCTATCCAGCTCTCTCCACTCAGTTTTCTGTTCTTAATCTCCTTTAAATTTACCAGTCCTGTATTTTCAGGGCAGAGACAAGTTAATCCAGGTTCCTGAGGTCCTTTGCATCAGATTCATGGATCGAACCAGGTCTCTCCTGGCTCTCAGAGCTGTCAGGGAACAGGCTGAGTACACAACAGAGAGATCACTCACACACAAGAGAGCTGGAGATTGGACGGCAGAGGTGTAAGTGATTATTCATTTTTAATGTTTCTGACTATTTCCGCATATTTGGTAGTTACCATGCATTTCCTTAAAACAAAAAACAGAAAGAAAAATAAATCACTCCAACTTTTCTTTTAAACATGAATCTTTAAGTTTTAAAGCAAAGAGAAGGGACAACATGCCAGGTAGCAGGTCAAAATATGCCACCCTGAGGAGAGTTTATTAGGAGCTCTGTTTTCCTCTCTCCTGTTCTTAAATCCTAGATCATTTTTCACCAAAGTTGCCCCTGTAAGCGTGATTGTGTGCTGCCCCAACCCCGGCAGGGGTGAAGTCGGTGCCCACACTGACTGCCCCAGGGCCCACGTGGGATAAGCTCTGGGTGTACTCACATAGCTCGCTCTCAAGGTGAGGTGCAGCTCTCCACGGAAGCTGCAGGCAGATATAGATCAGAGCCCTAACCCACAGAGATAAATGTCATAACTCCAGCCCCTGTCCATAAATACACGGCAGCAAGAACAACCGTAAACAGCCCACCGGGCCCAGAAGAGGCAGGATTTAGTGGGTTTCCTTACTTGCTCATGTGCTGAAAAGCACTTTTAGGAGGGTGTTAAATAGGCACGTTACGCAAGCTCATGGGCCCAAAATAAAGAAGGCACTCTCGTTATGTGGACGTCGCCCACACGGAGAGGCTGCATGTGCTCTTTCCAGCAAGAAAGAAGAGAGACTTTACAGAGCTGCTGCTCCAGAGCCAGTATCCTTCAAACCAGCGCCAGCTGTGGTGGCAGGAGGGCCGGGGAGGAGATTCTCAATCAGGCAACCCTACTGCAGAGACATACTGGTTCTCGGCGAGAGAGCTTGCTACCTCTTCTCTCACCTGCCAGCCGGCTCCTCCAAGAGATTTACATTTCTTGAGCGTAACCGGTGGGCTCCTTCCTGTGCAACACCCTTTACGACGAAGGTGGTTAACCTCTAACCACCTCCCAGCATCTGCCCCTGCTTTTAAGTCCAGACCATTAATTTGGCTTTTCACACAAAGCTCTGCTCCTAAACAAGCAACTGGCTCTTCTCTCCAAATCAATGCAGCTCTCCAGCTCCCTAGAGAGGGATATATTAAGTATCAATCATGCGTATTATTTTACAATATAATTACTTTGGCAATTAATCCATAAGAAGTATTGCTCTCCAGATCCTAACTTCTGCCAACACAAACACAGAGCTCTTGGAGAGCGGTCACATGGATGGAGACTGAGCTTCCGGGGGAACAGAGACAGAACTGAAGACATAAGAGATTAGAGGATGAAATGAATCTCCCCAGGGTCTCTCGCAATCCCTTGCTTGAAGAGTGCAGCAGAGCCACTGTTTAATCACACAGAAGAAATCCAGCAGCAATGAAGGAAAGACTGACAATCTTACTTGAGTACTAATAACAAAGGCTCCTGCTCTCAGGAGGCCCATGTGCTACATCGTGGGGGGGATCAACATACTATATTGCAACGCCATACAAAAGCCTACCGTCAGCTCCATGAAGGTGGGCTTTTGTCCTGTATACTACTGTGTCCCTGGAATACAGTGTATGTTCAATAAATCCCTGCCAGAGAGAGGGAGGGAGGGAAGGGAGAGAGGGAGGGAGGGAAAGAAGGGTGGGAGGGAGGGAGACAGGTTCTGCCGGATTCATTCCATTGAGAGGAGCTCCTGCAGTTGCCCCCGTATCTCCTTGTCTCCATCAATCACTCAATCCATCTTGGGCCACAAAACCAAGTGAATTTGAGAGTCAATCCAATTTCCTAAACCTAACTGTTGTCAATTTTTACATATTGCCTCAGAATAATCTAATTAAAAATAAGGAACAACATTTACTGTTTAAATTTTCTTTCCTTTCCCCTCTCCTTCCCTGTGGTGGAGGAGGAACAGTGAAAAGGCTAAGATAAGAGTAGCAGCAGGAGAGCGCAGAGAAGGAAGTGATAATTGCCAAATTGGATAAGCAGCCTCTGAATAAATGAAAATTAACAAGACTTGCTTTCCAATAGCTTCAAATCTAAGTGAAAAGGATTCACTGATGGTAAGAGGAAAAAAAATTTCATTTGATTCAAAGCATTGAAAACTTTTGCTTGATTTCCTTTACTATCCCCCAAACTATCACTGCAACATTAAATTAAATAAAGGGCAGATTGAGAAAGTTAAGGGAGATTAAATGAGCAATCCCTGTAAAAGCACTGAACATAGGCACTGGTTCAGAAGCCAAGCAGAAGAAAGGTGTATTTCTAGGGGGAAGAGGGAAAGAAAAAAAAAAAAGATTAGGGGCAGGAAAAAAAAGAGTAACTGGGATAAATAAAGAGGAAATGGAACTGAAACTACAAGAGATTGGAAGGGGAATCTCTGAATGAGAAGTGTGTGTGGGTGGTAAAGTTGGAGGAAGGAAAAGTTCAACGGGAGGGAAGAGAACATTCTAGCACACAGGCCTCTGCTCCTATTAGCAAACCTTAGTGGTGGAGGAAGGGGAAATTCTTGAGTGAGTCAATCACTTTTCTCACAGATGCTTTCTTCTAACTGTATGATCTTCTTGTGTTATAATCACCCGTATTAGGAAAAAAAGGTCAAGATTGTATTGATAAAGATGTTTTACAGGCATCTACATAAATAAAAAATGTCCTAGTTAATTACTGGCCTCAAAACATTGGGTATCTGACACTTTCAATTTTGATAAGCAACTTCAGAAAAAATCTGGATTGTCGTAGACTGTCATGTCAAAAATGAGTTAGTAACATGGAAAGCTAAAGCGAACGGCCATAAAATCTAACATAGCTGTTTTCCTCCATGCCTGATGGATCTGCTCAGGAATCTCCAGAGGCTGCAAAGGCTATGGGGTCTGAAAAATACAGGAAAGCTAAGAGTTCTTAATTTTTAGCCTAGAGCTAATAGTTTCTAAGTGAAGTTTGCTTTCTCCTGTTCCCTGAGCTTGTTCCATCAATTTGCACCCTCTGTGGCTGATGCCTGCTCTTTGGAAATCAGTGATGATCTCTACTTATGTACAGTCCTGGTTCCTGGAGGCAGAATATATTCTCAAGAGAATCTTACAAATGCATGTTGGTGCCACAAATACAACAACAGAACAAAGATCCGTGAGCACCTTGGAAATGATATCCAACAGAAATGAAGGTCAGAGCTGCTACATGACAAACTTGTATGTAAGACTATGCATCACTTTCTTGCTCCCCATTTTCCACTGAAGAATGCATGGCTCCAGAAGTAGCTGAAGTTTCCACTTACTCAACACAGATTTATTGAGTGCCTACTATGTGCCAGGGACTGTGTTAAATAAGCACTGGGGACACAGCAGAGACAAGCAACACAAAGACTCAGGGAGTGTAGCATCTACTGCAGAGGACTTACATAAGAAATACAACGGAGCAGAAGGGAATACACTCGAGGGAAGGGCTCACTCTAGTCCAGGAGCCAAGAAAGTTCTCTGGGAAAAATGAGCAGCAGGGAAGTGGAAGATGAATAGAAGCTACACTTCAATGTGGCAAATGTGGATTTTCTAAACGCAAAGCCAAGTAAGTCCAAGTAAGAATGAAAGCATCTTCTCCTAGAGAAAGTAGGGCCCCCCTCACCCCATAATACAAGAGAATCCCTGAGGTTTGCTGAGGTTCCCACACTCTAAAGGAATGGACCAGGATGTGTGAAAGGCCCCATGATCTCGGGTATGCTCTTCAACCAATTCAGTCCTACATTTTCATATTCCACATTTAACCATCACATTCTGTCCTAAACAAGTAAGCTTTATTCCCTGGAAAGAATTCCTTTGCAGACACAGAATCTCTCCATTTTCAGAGTGTATAACCCTGTACATCTGAGATCGAATCGGCAACTACCATTAAGACAACGCCTGGGGACCCTTCATGGAGGGCTAATTTCCCCACTCTGCCGTTCTACACAGAGGATTTGAGTACAGGAATCAAGGCAGGAACCCATTACAACTCCAGAAGGAGAGGCCGCAAGGACAGACCAGCCTACGATGCTGCGCTGGGGGCCCCACACCTCTTAACAAGCAAGGGCTAACGTGAGCAGGAGGGAGGGAACAGAACAGTAAGACCACAGTTTGAGGTTCACAGTTGAGAGAGAAAGCTAAGTAGGGCACTGGTTCAAATACAGCACTGTCCTAAAATATCAGAAAGATGGGGCCTACCCTGATGGCATTTCTGTGAACAGAATTCAAATCATGCATCAAGTATGGGTCAAAATGGCCACTCAGGGTTTTGCTGGTAACTGGATAAGAAGCACCTCACACGAAAGATTTGCTGATCACCCAGTAACACCATTTCATCCTCACCTTTTTAAATGAGGAAAGAGAGTTTCAATATCTAGCCAGTGGGGAGCCTACACTCAGACTAGATGGGGACTGGCTCCAAAACCTGTTCTCTTGGCCATTAAGGCTTGGTGTGTGCAATGGATATTTCACATCTCCAGAACAGGAAGACAGCCTAGACCATTTCCATTCATGAGTGGTATGCAAATTAGCAGCAATGCCATCACCTGGAACCTTGTCCATACACCCCTGGCCCTGCTCCAGACCTACTGAACAGGTTTGCAAGCATGTACTAGAACTCACTCGGGGTGATGAACTTTCAAGCCACAGCTGGAAATGCCAGGGAGCCATTCTGTGACTCTGAAGACGCAGGACTGTGTACAGCAACAAGTGGTCAGAACCCGCCAGTCTCCAGCCCATCCTGAAAATTGTGTGCCCAGTGCCCGCATCAAGAATTTCCACCCCAGCAGGACAATCTCCTTTCAAATGCAGGGAGAGGAGGAGGAGTGAGAGGGAAGGGGAGGGATAACTAAGCCTTTTTTATCATCTATTCAGCATAAAACCAGGCTCACCAAATAACAAGGATTGAAAAAACAAAGTGATAGAGCAATAAACACAGCTGGCAATTAACGCTGACAAAGGCTGAGGAAGCACCTTTTCCTTCTTTAGAGAATCTAACCCACACTTCACCCCAAGGAGGGGAGGGAGCTGGGAAGAAGGGGAAGGAGCCTGGTTTGGAAGTGGAATTCTTTCTCAGATCAAGTCCAAAACAAGGAAAGAGGACTTCTGAGCTACTTGAGTGTTTTTCTGTTCGTTTTTCTTTTTCCTTTAAATTCAAGATTCCAACACAGGCACATGCTATAGATGAGATGCTTTTTTGCCCCCGCAAAACAAAACAACAACAAAAAGAAACCCACGCAATTTTTGTTGTTGTTGTTGTTCTTAAATGCTGCTGGGAGCATGATTCAGTTTCAAATGTTAACAGCTAAGGTTGCAAACTTACTTTCTTCACTTCATACACACATCTCATCTCCTTCCAAACGTTAAGAGATTCCGATCCACCTCCTCTAAATGTGGCTCATTAAAGGCAATCTTCCTGCTAAGTACTGAACCTGAACTGCTTTGAAGCTCAATGCAAATAAAGGTCAAACTATTTGAGCGTCCTTCTTAAAGATTTAGGGGAAACAAACTTCCATAAAGGCAGGAGGTGGAAGAACTGAAGGATCACTGAGAACTTACCATTCAAAATGATTCAAGAAAGAAGCGCTTCATTTATTTGCCAGTTTCGTGTCTTATCACCCCCCCCCATCTCTTCACATTTGCATTGTTCATGTAGAATGAGTCAGGGAATGCAAAGTTAAGGTTCTCATAGCAACTGTTAACAATCCCACACTGTACATAAGCAGTATTGGCGATTACTAATTGGGTAGTTGCTAAAGGTGAACCCTTAATATACCTCATGTGTGAAGTGGGCGAACCAGCATTCTAACAGAATTTTAAGCTGAAGTGTTTCTCAGCTTGTGTGTTTACATCTGTAGCTTTAAAAAAAAAAAATTGGGCAGGTGAAGGAGAAAAACTAGTTCCAGATAAAGCCAATGCTTAGCATAACAAATCTATAATCCCACCAAGAAGAGAACTAGGAAATGTTAGACAGCTGGGCCATTCAAGGGCCCAGATCCTACATGAACACATGGGAGACACGTGAGCAAAAGGTGCATCCCAAACAAGCAGGTTGCCTCCAGAGAAGCAGGTAAGCCGCAAGACTTCTCTCTGGTGCTGTCCCAGAAGCCCTCAGTCCTCATCTCATTAGGGTCCTAATTGCTCTTCTGAGAACTGGATTGATGGCACTAGCACTAGCCTTTGGCTAGCTCACCTTTGAGGTCAGGATACTTTAAAACTGAGGTCTGTCAACCAATTAGTATTTATTTGATGAACTGAGAGAAGACACTGGCTGTCTTTTAAGTTCTCATCTCCTACTCACACAGATCACATTTATGTCAAGGTGAAAACTTTATCAACTCAATTTACTGGTCAGCTGACTTGATTTCAAACACAAAATGTAAGAGTAAGGGGAAGGGCTCATAAGATTATGGCTTTTTAGGGCTTGAAAGAAAGTTAGCTGCCATTTAACAGACTCCTAGGACACAGAGCCAGGACCATATCCTGGAGTTAACAATAATGGGGCAGAACCCATAAAAGTACAGGCCAATGGGAGTCAGAGAAGTACGAGCAGACACCTGTGTGAACCTTGTTACATACAGTAAGCAATAAAGTCTGGATGAGAAACCAGGTCTTCTAATTCTTTGGCGGATGAACTTTCTATTACCCACTTTCGTTTAAAGTCTTTCAAACTCACCTTTCACCTACTTTATTCCCATATAATTAGGCTTCCTATCTCAACTCTACTAAGCTGAGGAATCTCCTGCTGTACTGAAAGGTAACGATCCCGTTGAAGTCCCCTATAGGATCATGGAAAGCAGTGGGGGCAAAATGCTTGACTAGGATGTACAAATGCTAATAATGCCAGCCTCATTATTGTGACACTACTTGCTGTTATAAAATCAAGGCCATTCACCAATGAATGAAAAAAAAAAAAAAAAAGAGCCCAGTTTTGTTGAAAGAGCCACGAGCAATGAGAACAAGTACACACACCAACACAGTTTTCATTTCAGTGAAAATTCAGGAAGACCTAAGACAGGGAGTGGATGCAAAAGAGCAAATATGATAATAAGAATAGGACTGTGCAAAGTTGAAAGCAAAGAGAAAAGAGACTTTTAAAATTCTGTGCCATGAAACATGAGACAAGCAGTCAGGGTCCCTGAATAGAGGTTGTCATGCTTTTTAGCTGGCATGTTGGGAAGCATCAGCCTTGAGATTCCTTTCCGTGGTGTCCCGCAGCTTGCAGCAGCTTACAACTCACTTAAATGTAGACTTCATCAAGAAAGAAATCACGGATATCTGCAGCGCACCTTAAAAAACAGAACCCCCAACATACTTGGAGGTAGGTATATGTGGATGAATCATTTTGCTTTAATCTGATCCATTATTTACTGAAATCTCAAAGGAAGTGAGATTATCAAGCCCCTATTGTTTCTAGGGGCAGCATGCAAAACTCAAGACAGCAAGCATGCAGAGAAACGAGGGTGTGCTCACTCCCAGCAGCTCACTCCCAGCAGCTTCCAGACGGGGCTAGAACCACCTCACCAACTCTCTCACCCCTGGAAGCAGCGGAGCCTGACAGGGCCCCAAAGTTGTTATAATGGTACCTTTTGGACCACAAAGATCCACTGGCCTGACACTAGGCCTGACCTTTCAACACAACACCTGAAAGCAAATGGCACAGCCTGGATGTATGGCTGCCACAGCCCACCTTCCAAACTGGGGCAACACCATGTTTGTTGCCAGGGAGCAAGAAAGGTGATGACACAAACTTTGTTTTTTAAAACTATATCCTGTATGGAATGGAAGAAATTATTTTACATTATTTTACAGATATGAGAAGCAACCTGGCAAGAATCTTCTGATTCTAAAAATACACTCATAGCAAATGGGGCAACAAGTTAATTCAATAAAGGTAAATGGAAGATCTTTGTGCTACTGTCTAATTTTTCTATAAATTTGAAACTATACCAAAATTAAGTTTGGTATATTTGGAATAAGGAATTATTTTCTAAAAAGTCCCAACAACTCCTGAGGCTTAAATGTTGGATATCCTGGGGCACTTAATCACTGTAATCATGATATTGTGAAAGGTGCAGCAGATCAGTCCATGGAAACTTAGCGGGCATTTCAACCAAGGAAAGCCCTTTGTTAGTCTACAAGGTTAACATTTCAACCCCAGTTTCATGTAGTAGCTCTCAAAACTCTGCTACTCAAGGTAGTCAGTTCAACATTTTCGTCTTCAAATTAGAAAGGTGGGCGCCTCGATGGTCAGCACATATTCTGTCCCTCTAACCTGTTCTAAGCTATGCTTAAGTATCACCAGGACTAGACTTTATTAGTAAAGCAGCTGAATAATTTATAAGCGTTGCACAGGACCCATAAAGAAGTGCCAGAGCAGTAATAACTGGCTTAGGACTTCGCTTACTCAGGGCTAAAGTTTAATTTGTCCATAAATGCCCCAGCTCATAAACCTATCCCACAGGTCTGACCTGCCTGCCCCTCCACAATCCCATGGCCCAGCCATGCTCTCATCTTAGATGTGTTCCCATCGGCGTCATCCGGAGGGCGAAAAAACAAATTCAAACTCCAAAACAACTAAAATCTCATGCCTTCATTACTACATTTCCTAAAGAGGGCCACGACTGGCGTCCCCTTAACCTTCTTTGGGTCATCCCCGAAGGATTGATTCCTGGCCAACAAGAGAAAATAGGCATATGCAACAAAAGGAGGGAAGACTGGAAAAAGAGAAGAGGCTAAGAACCGGGGGAAGAGCAAGTTCAACGTCAACTTGGGGACTGCACTCTAAATGACAGCACATACAGTAGGATCAAGAACGTGTGCACTATTTAGCAAGTTAATTACCTTCTAAGCCTCAGTTTTTCCATTTGTGAAATCGGGACTGTAATGATATCCACCTAAAAGGGCTGTGGTAAGAATTAAATGAGTTAAACCACAGCATAAATATCCATTAAGTCAAACCTATTATTATTTGAGATTCAGTCCTACAATGAACCCTAGAGAAACCTAATCCACTCCCTCCACCCAGTGAAAACACCCAAGGCCCAGAGAAGCTATGTGACTTATTTAAGGCTAAGTGACTTTGGGGACAGTTCTAAGTCTTAATCCAGCTCTGCACAGAAACCCAGCTTGGTGCTGTTTGCTATTTTAGGGCTACTGTGGCTCTAGCACTTATTTTCTATGGGAACAGAGTTATTTTGTTTTCCGAATTTTAAAATAAGCTAATTGAGTGTTAGCCCAGAAACTTCAGTGTTCGTTCATTCATTCACCCAGGAACTGTCCATTGAGTGTTAACCCTGAGTCAGGTGATGTGTTAGGGGCTGTTACAGGGTTTCAGCAACTAGAAGACAGACAAGGTCCCTGCCCGCAAGTATCCTGCATTCTGGTGATGCAATGAGTCAACAAAAGAGCAAATGAATACACCAGGTAATTCCAGATAATGGCAAGTGCTACAAAGAGAAGAAAAAGTTGACACAAGCGAGTGAGTTGAAGTCAGGAAGGCGGAAGTGTCTTACAAAGGCCTCTAGTGAGGGTTTTTCTGCAGTTTAATCTCTAGGAAGATGACATTCTAACGTTGGTTTTGGCATACGCATACATGAATATGCATAAGTACATGTGATAAGAAGAAATTAGACGAAGTGGCATCACCCTCTGAAATTTCACTCTGGGGCAATCATATCAGAAATAAACACGCTAGCCATTATGACTTTATCATAATAAACTTTTTCTGGTCTTCAGTCTTACCTCCCTGGCTCTGGTGGTGCAGATAGGCAGGTGAAGACAAAAGGACACCAGAGTAATCAAAACAAAGTTCACATCACTCTCTTTTAGGTGAAGTTCATTTCTCTACCCTCTGGAGGTTAGATGCTTAGCCCCTGGCATCTATGCTATGGTGCCATGAAATTCCTGCCCCCAGAACCAGTTGAGGGGATCAAAGAGCTATTATTAATGCCTCAGTTGAGGCCAACTGAGGGAGGGGATGATGGTAGAGGCGGGCCACTCAGCCCTACATTCAGCCGCCTTCCTCCACAAAGGGGCCATTGAGCAGGCGCCACAATGGATGGCTGAGAAGAAAGTCGGAAGGAAAGCATACAGAACCCCTCGCACAGAGTCGGTCATTCATCACCAGGCAAGTGCCAATATCTGGGAACAGCAATCTCAATTTCTGCAAATCCTCCAACCTGCAACAGCTGCTAGTGACTCTGGTGGGCGGCTTTGCTGCTTACGCGAGTTTCCAATACCAAGCCCTGGACCGGATCCAAGCCGACATTCCTTAGGTTAGAGACACTCTGGCTGCAGTGAGCAGCAACAATGGACTTCACAGCTTATAAAGCAGCTTACAAAGGGCTCCCGTGTATTTCAAAAAGCACTTCAGATAGCTGGTGAGAGAAGCTATCTTGCACAAATGCATTCAAGCAGTTTACTCCTAACCCATTTAATTCAAGGTTTCTGTCAGAAGCCGACGACATAGTGGAGGCAGGTGCCAAGGAGCGCGAGAGGGCTGGATGGCGGGGCAGCTGGGGGAATGCAGGCAGCCCCGGCCCTCCTCTCTGGAGCCCCAGCTCGGCGGGACAGGGAGTGACTGGCACCAATCAGCCCTTCACCTGGATAACACAAGCAATGAAGGCACGAAAGACAGTCTGTGGGATTTCTCGGCTCTTTATTGAGCTGTCTCAACCGCTTCCACCAGCATTGTTCAGCGGCATTTACAGATGCTACTGAATGACTACTCTGAATGCCCTCTAGGTGCCTGCCACCATACAACCAAACACACAACCAAACCTGGACGGCGTAGGCTCCCAGGCTCCAGGGTCCATGCAGTTCCCCATGTGATCTGTGTACACCTTGGTAGGCACAGCTTAGTTCATGGAGAACAGTTTTGCCAGGTAAAAGGCACAGAGACTAAAAGAAGCTAAAGACTAACAGAAAACATCGAGGCTCAAAGGCCCATGGATCTGGAGCTGGGAGCTCAGAGAAGCCACTCAGGTGCACAGCAAATAAGAAGTGTGCCAAATAGGAACAATCTCCATGGAAGAAAAGGGATACAGGGTAGGTAAGAATTCTTTGTCAATTTCGTCTTATTCGTGATCTTTGCGAAAGAACTTCATGAGTGCTTTTGTTTTTGGAAAAGGAACTAATGTAAAGCTGTGAAGGAGAATCATCCCTAAACTCTTAGAGGTTTCGTGGAAGAACCCCTCACAGGACTATGGGCCCCTCATAAGACAGCAGAGCCCATGTGGAAATCTGATGCCAACGTTTGTAGTGCTTTGTGTGGGTTTCTTGGAGAACACTGAATCAAGCAGATTTCCAGGTAAGAAATTATTACAAGATGAATGAACAGAATCAAAGAAAAATATATAGAGCTGTATCAGATGTGAAGTACAATTTGACACTGGAAAAAAGTTACTAACTTTCCAGCAGTCATTCCAATAGGTAAGACCTAACTGCTAAGGGAATAAAGAGTAAATATGATGTGGCAGTGTTTACCATGGGGCCATTCTCATAGCATGAAATGGGTCAACATGAAGAGTAGGTTTAAAATGCTATTAACCCTGTAATTTCTTTTATTATTGTCTGAAATGTCATGTGGGGCAATGATACATCTTAATGGGATCAGGTTCTAAACTAACTTATCTGTACTCAGATCACAAGCCTCAAATGCAACTCCTCACGTTTTGGTTATTCCAGCAGCTAATTTGCAAAACAAGGACTAAAGGAGAGAAGATCTTTAGTGAGAAGGTGTGGGGTGGGGGGGCGGGGGGGGGGGAAATAAAAACTGTATCAGTTGGAGAATTTCTGCTTGCTTGCCCAGAATGCACAACTTCCAGTGTGACTTCCCTGGATTTTTCATGATGTTTCAAAAGTCAGACTTCACCAAATGGAAGGGTGCCTGTGACAGAACTCAAGAGACCCAGAATTTTAGATCACAGAGAAACAGCACAATGGCATGAACACAGACCTATCTGCCAGAGCTCTGCCCCTAATCTGCTGTCAGAAACCATCCAAAGCACTGGCTGAGGCTAATTTGCACATGCCTACACCAAGGAAGGCTCCACTCCCAGGTCCATGATCCACAGCTGGGCATTTCTCATTTGGTTCTTGTGATCGAGATGCTGAAGTCACCATCGGGCAAGAGCAACAGTTCCCCCAAGAGGACTGACTGAACTTTCACTTATGCAGCTCACCTCCCACCCGCTCTCGTGCATGCCTATATTAGAGTATGTGCTGTCCTGCAGTGCCATCTAAATGCTTCTTTTAAAAAATAAGCCCCTTGAAGGTATGCAGTTTCCCTTTCTTCCCCATGCAGGCGCCATGCAGTGACAGCTTTAACAGATGAATCAACTATAAAAAAGAGGGATGGGAGCATGAATCCAAGCAAGAACAAGTATCCTCTACCATGTCTTCCGACAAACCAGACTGTGGAGGAGAAAATTCCCTCCTTTCTAATCAAGGCACACTGCCTCCCAGGAGCACAATGCGAAAGGGAAAGATGGCCACTCTACGCAATATGACTATTTTGATACAAAGGTTTGGGTTGTCATTAGCACTTCCCAATCAGAGCACTCACAAATAGGTCTAAACTTGGAACAGAATAATAAAAAAAATCCCTATCAAACAATGAGAATCAAGAGTGGAAAAGAAACAGCAGTTTGCTGAAAGAGAGACGAAAATATATCAGGGCCCTAGAGGAGTTATTTCTGAATTCCCTGCACATACGACATCATTCATGAAGAAGGCAATGGTACAAATATAGCATAAATGTCGTCTGCTCTAGCTTGTAATTTAAAATGCAAATGCTAATGAGCGAACTGGTATATCAGTGGAGTTAATAACCGCATGCCTAGCACAGGGGCTGCATCCAAAACACACACAGAGAAGAGACAGACACCATGTTCCAATTTAAAAATAAAAACACCCAAATTAACCCTAGAAAAATCACTAGCAGATGTACAAGCTCAGGAAAAGGAGGCACACCAGGGCAGGGAAATGGGAACTTCTCCACCCGTTGTAGACTAAGTAGCCAATTTAAATAACTTCCTACATACAGTGAAGGTAAGCATGGGAGTTACTAGGGTTTATTCAGGACTACTATTGTAAAGCACAAGTATAATAAGGAAAAACTACAGAGAATCCAGAAAGCTTAGACAAATTTTCTCTAAAGCCCACTTGGAAGCCCAGAAGCCAACCTTGAAGGGAGCCTTATGTCCAAAAATCAAAAGCCACTGATGAGATGCAGACCTCGTTTATTTTATCATAGGCAAAGGGTGGTTAAAAAGCAAACAAACAAACAAACAACAAAGACAGCAATAATAAAACCCCAAACTTACCAAGTCTCGATTAATGTGGTAATTTAAAAAAATGGGGAAAAGCTCTGACGAAAAAACATGACAGAGAATGCAGTTGTGTCTCAGATGCCTTCCAGATATGAAAGGAACTTCTGTGAATTGTTTTTCCTCCTACAAGTTCTGTGCTTGGCAGCCCTACATCAGAATCTGGGACCAATCCCACAGCACTGAGTCTAAGTGCAGATCCTTGGACTTCCTCGGAGCCCCTCAAGCAGGAGGCATCAGGACATGCAACGTGTGGCTAGTGGTTCTATCCAGTTCCTTGAGTAGAAACCTGTGGTGCCCACTCAGGGGCGGCAGGAAGGTGTACCTGGGCCAGCTGCCCATACTGGGCACCCAGTGTGTTCTAATTCTCATGTCAGTGCCATTCACTGAAATTTAATACAAAGGGCCAGGCTTAGACTGGCATAGACAACCCACCAGGTTAGGGAAGCCTCAGGAAAACTTTCTGAAAGGAATCCAAGGGGAGCAATGGTCTAGGGTTTGGGGGCAAAGATAGTTTTTCATGATAAGGAACTCTTTTTTTAAACCCAGTCATATCTCGGTTTGAAAGGGGGATGTGAGAGGTGGTTCCCATAGCAACCAGGATTAAGTCTTACAGGCAGTGTGCACTGCTCACCCTGGGGCTGCCCATTACCAGATTTCAAAGCATTTCCCTTTAATTTCAAATTACCACACAATTTACACTCCCTCTCCTGCATCCAGGTCCTGCCATTTTCCAATATTAGGCCGGCCAAATGGACACCTCACAGGCCAGGGGTAGTGGTAAGTAGCCCAATCCTGGATCTGCTGCTCGCCACCACTACTACTAAATGGCTGCTGACAGATGCCAACAGGCTGACAAGATGACAACGAGAGATCCACACTGAAATGGATTTTTCCGGAAAAGCCACAGGATGGAATTAGAAGTGAGGTATCTGGCCACAACCAGAGACAGACACTGGTACTGGAAACACACCAGCAGAGAACAGTGATCGAATTTCTGCAAGCTTCCCATTCCCTACCTGCCATGCCCACGACCTGGAAGCCCAAATAACCTTAAACAGACTCAGAAAGAACCGTCAAGTGGGAGGGAGGAGAAGGAATAGACGAGGACCCCTGGGGAGAAAAGCTCTGGGGTCTGACCTTTCTGTACCACTCCACTGGCTCTTACTGTCTCTGATTCCCACCAGGAGTATCTTCCCCCTCATCTCAACAAACAAAACAAAACAAAAACAGAAAAACCCCCAAACCAAACCCTCAAAAGCATCAAGAGTAAAAAGCAAAGAGAAGGCAGGAGTCCAAGGATTTGGGAGGAAAGGATTCTTTTCGTTCTGACCCCTCCATCCAGACAGAATGAGTGGGCCTGTCCAGTAACAGCTGAGGAGAAACCAACATCTTTATTTTCTTGGCACAGAAAAGCCAACCAAGATGGTAAGGGCTGAGCACCCCAGTTAGGAGGCTGGGACCTGCCCAGCAGTCTAACAGGCTCTGAAGGAGGCACGGCTGCCACCATGCTTCCCTTCAGCTGCTGGTCCCTTGCCATCTCCCTCACCTCCAGGTCCCAGCATCACACCAAGATGAGCAGGCCTGTCTGATGGAAATAATTAATCGGGAGGCAGGAGAGCAAGAATTTGTCTTTAAGTATTTCAGCTCCAAGGTCTGTGACTGCCATTAAACCATGCTGAACAAATCTTATTTTTATTGACGTCTTTATTTATTACTCTGACTCAAAAAGACAAAACAAAACAAAACAAAAAACCACAAAATAAATGGCTCCTGAGCAGATCAAATTCCTGCCTCTGGACCCTGAAATACTCCAGTATGTCCTGGGAGTCTCCTTTGATTCCTACTACTTACTACTTCTCAGGTCACGGCATTTTGAGGTCTCTTACCATCCTGGTCCCTCTCCTCTAATCCTTGTGTGGTTTGCAGATCTCCTTCCCAAAAGGGTGGTCCCCCGAGAGAAGATCATACTCCAGACCTGCCCTGTCCTGGGCTGGACCAGCACTCAACCCCACCCCTCTCCAGACGCTGTACCGCCGGCTTAGAAACAAGGATGGCCTTAGCCTTTTGGACAGTTACCACAATATATACTGTTTTATTTATTGTTTTATAAAAATCAGAGTTGTTTTCATTTACATGGTTTTAAAGGCATGTTTTTCTTACCCTTACCTTCCTAAAAATGTATTTTGTTTCTTCCTTTCTATACATTCTTTACCTCAATAGACACAACTACTTTGCTTGAAGCCTGGACTTTAGGTATTTCTAAATTCCTAGCAGACTGCCCAGTGGAAATACATTATTAAACAGCAATGCCACTGAATGACCACAAACACGACGAGGCTCATTCTGGGGGTGATTCACGATTGAGAATTGGGAGATAATCGGGCTAGGCCTACACTTCATCCACATGACATGACCAGGGGTGGCAGTACAGTCCACGCGCAGAGACAGCAGCAGAAGGCAGGGCACTGCACTCAGCGGCAGAAGAGCAGAGATTTCCATGCCCAAACAAAGGCAGAGTGAGAGGAAAATGATTGATGAGTGCATCCATTTCTTTGAGGCTACTCTTCCTGAGAACTAATGATACTGGCTAAGTTGTTTTGCCTAGATGAATCACACCTAGCCTGCCAAAAGAAAGTGTTCCCAATCTTGGATGCTCAAATGCCACCTCCCTTGTGAAGTCTTTGCCATTCCCCAGTTAATTGTTCTTTCTTCTGCACTCCCATGGTATGCTGCTTATACTTTTCCTAACTCCTTTTTATCTTTCCTTGTTCAAGTTTTTCCTATGGCTGTCTACACTACTCAGCTGAAAGCTACTCAGGAAAGCAGAAACTATCATATTAATTTATGCATCACCCACAATCCACCTATCAAAGACAGCTTTTCCTTATAGTGGACTTGCAAAATCTTGGCCTCATTAAAAAAGGCTCCCCCAACCTGTTTATCGTGCTAATGCTTTCCTAACGAGTGATCCGCCAGGACCTCCTGACATGAACATAATTCATAAAATTCATACAATGGTATCTTTAAAAGTGAAGACTACAGCTGCTCCAGGAAAGTCTTATGTCAAGCTGCCCATTTCTGGTAATGGGACCCAACTGAAAGCAAGAAGGTCGTTGAGATGGAATCAAACTGGCAAGTCCCAAGAGAAAGAATACCCCACTTTACAAATACCCATTAAGCTACAATTCAATTAAAGCATCTGAAAGGAATTCATAAGTATCAGCAGACCCTGTAATTGCTTAATTAAGGATAGAAGCCCAGCAAACACAACCACATAACTGCCTGATTCATTAGCACCTCGTGATAGCAGAATGGGATTTCTCACTTAAACACACATTGGCTTTAATTGTGTAATTTGGTTAGGCCCTGGTAATCAATGGGGATCCACCATTCCTGGGGCCAGGAGATGGGGAGAATATTCCTGTTCACCTTCCCTCTCCTCTCTCATTAGAAGTTTTTGGGCTATTGAAACAGGCAGTTGATATTTCTATTAGGACTTGCTGGAGAAGAGGTGTTAAAATCAAAGAAGGACACGAGATACTTTCCTCAAAGTCATTTGGGTGGAAGGACACACAGCCGAACCTTTAGTTCACCCATCATGCACATGACCACCATCAAAATTTACCAAACCCTAGATACCTAGGACCTTTTCCTCTCTGCATCCCTTGTCATAATGCAGCTCCAGTAGGGGAGTTGTAATCAAAGAGAGAAAGAGAGGAAAAAACTGAAAAAAATGCCAAAGGGGAGGCAAAGGGAAGTCTCATTTTCTAGTCTTGTTTCATATGACTAGGTAACTGGTTAATTAGAAGTCACCTGCTGTGATCTACATGGGAAACCCCTGCCAGGTGGCTGCTGCCTTCTAGGTGATTTGTACCGTGGGATCCGACCAAGATGACTGACATCCACCACACGCCCCGCCCCCCCCGCCCCCGCACACTCTGAACCAGCCTCAGTCCCTTCATTCTCACACACACTGCTGTCCTAGCTTGAGGAACACGGAAATGCAAATGGGGTGGGCTCAGTGGCTCACCAGAAGACATCAAACAATTGATAGGAGACTACTTAGATTACTTTGCACTGAAACCTCAAATTATTCTTCTTTTCCAATTCAGGCAGCTGGTTCCCAGGCAAACTCGATCCCTGCCTCTGCACAGTCAACGGAACTACCTCCTGGACTATGCCCTTACATGCCCCAGACACCTTAGAGCCAAGATAATAATTCCCAATAAGGAAATGTACTGTGAAGGTCATACCTAGCACCGGGACACACACTCTATGCCCAATGGTGCTGTTAAATAAAAATGTGAACCAAAGGCCAAGTGATATGTAAGTATGTGCACCTCAGTATCCCTTTAGACAAGAAATGAAAATGTGAGGGCACCTGGGTGGCTCAGTGGGTTAAAGCCTCTGCCTTCAGCTCAGGTCATGATCCCGGGGTCCTGGGATCAAGCCCCGCATCGGGCTCTCTGCTCAGCAGGGAGCCTGCTTCCCTTCCTCTCTCTGTGCTTGCCTCTCTGCCTACTTGTGATCTCTCTCTGTCAAATAAATAAAATTAAAAAAAAAAAATGAAAATGTGAAACACATGGTAAGGGAAAATAAGTGAAAAATAAAGACCGGGGTAACCTGTTTTTGTTCTAACCGGAGGAAAAGCATGGGGGCACACTAAATGCTAGATGAGGAAAAAGGATGCTTTCAAATAAATGTGGGTGGCCTGGGGATCTTGACTCCCCTGAGAGCTCAGGACATGCCCCGGCTGGCCTCTCTGGCTGAAAGAAGCCTGCACAGGAGGTCACAACGGCAGGTAGAGGGACCGTCAACCGTCTTCGTTCTGATGCTGTAAGGTCACCTGCTCACCAACCAAACCTAAGCCAGGTGCTCAGAGGACTAAAGGGCAAGAGCTTTCAGGAGGCGCTGACCTGTCAGCTACAGCTGACTTTGCCCAGCCCCACCTGCTATCCCATCTGACCAGGCAATCATTCCACATACAGGGGTGCAGGAACCGTGACAGAGAGGCCAGCTGGCTCAGGCCAAATGCCACTCCCTATCAAGCTGTGGGGCCGTCTGCCCAAAAAAGGCCACATAAAAATGGAAAGTGTCCACCCCACCTTGAAGTCCAGAGGGCTCTCTGAAAGGCTGGGATTAATGAGAGCAGCACATACGGGATTGCTGAACAATTATCTTGACTTTCCCCTTGAGAATCACAGCCCAAACTCCCTCCTGGCTGTGGAAAGACATCATTTCCAGCAGAATGCCATTTGTCCACGATGTAGAGGACACCCCACAGACACCTGCAAAGCTGTGCCATGAGGGTCACTGTCCAGGTGAACAACCCCACAATGTGAATGCCGTTTCTCTGTCTACACTCACTTTCAGCGTTCGCTGTAGCTAATCTCAGAAGACCAACGGACCCTCCTCTAAGGATACTGCCTCCATCCTGTTCTCTAGCCATCTCATTCCTACTGTCTCCTTTAGCCCATCGCTCTGCCAATCTAGTCCTTGGAGCCTTTCTTTGTTTCTTCTCCTCAGGATTCAGACCAGTGCTACTCATGTTCCCTATGATACTTTCTCACTCCATCTTTTTTATATCCTTATTTGCCAAGAAGATTTTGTTGCATTGTACATGCTGTAATCGGTATTATGAAAACAACAGGTATATTGAAGAGCTTTTCCAACTCAATGCCATATTCTGCTGCAACCTTAAGAATTACAGTTACAAAAGTACTCAAGTTGCTGACATCCTTAGAATGTTACTGTGACCCCTTAGCTTTCACTTTTATGCATTCCTTTTGCATCCTGTTAGAATTTTGTGACAAGCACTCTATTTTTGATTCTGCTCCTCATTTCCCACATTTACACCCTAATCGCCTGTAATCTGCCTTTAGCTGAATCAACTCTGATGAAACTGCACTGACAAAGGTCATCTGTGACTTACTAATTGATAAACAGTATAAAATCACTTCTTAAGTTTTTACTGACTTGATATTTTAGGTAAAATCTGACACTGCCAACTCCTCGGACTTCTTTCTTCTCTTGGCTTCCTGAACATTACTTGCAGGATTCTCCGCCTAATCCTCCGACCACCAATTATCTGTTCCTAAAACCTATTCTCACTTTGGCATTGTCCTTGCTGGTGGATATCCTAGTCTGCCCAAACAGTCAAGCCTTGGGTGAGTTACTTACCCTCCTACACTCAATGTCACCCCCTTTTCTGACCAAAAAATCCAATCATTCCCTGAATCATCAAGTCTTCCTCCTAAATACTTTCCCAACCTCTCCTCTTCTTCACCACCAGATTTTAGGCATCTCACCCTCTTGCTTCTGTACCTACTTTCTCTGCTTCCAGCCTCATTTATTCCAAAGTATTCACCAAAATAAACTCTAACACAAGTGTGAGCATGTCGCTCTCTTGCTCAATACCCTGAGTGACTCTGAGAGTCCACGGTATATCCTGTGTGCATTTCCAGTTTCATCCCACACCAACCCCTCATTCCTTATGCTCCACCAGTACCAAATGGGGCACAGTTGCCTGGATACACCAGGACAGGTCATACCTCTACACCTTTGTACATGCTGTTAACCTTTACTCAGAATGTTCTTCTCTATCTATCTTCTTTTCCCCTCCTGTCCCAATACTGCCAACTCCTACTTGTCCTTCAAAAGCAGCTCAGGGAATAGCTCCTCAAGGAGACAGCCCTGACTTTCCTTTAAGTAACGGATCACTCCCTCCTCTGTGTTACTTCTGTGCCCTATAAAGAAGTCTCTCACCTAGAGCCCAATACTGCAGTCTGCTTACATGTCTATCTTCCCTCCAGAGCTTCCGGAGACCTAGGATGATGTCTTACCAGGAAGCAAATTTCCTCCTTCCAAACTCAAAGGGAAAAGCCAGTAGCCTTCCTATCAGTGAGCTTTCTGCTCATTTAGGAGGAGACTAGAACAGCAACTTTGCTTGATTTATTTCCACTGAGAGGTCAAAGTCTCCATGGTAGAGCCACAGCTACGTGCACATACACTGCACAATACACCACCGCACATAAGAGTTAAGAAGAGCTCTAGCTATGAATTCACCAAGTCATCGTGATAGGAAGAGAAAAGAAACAGATTTATGGATAATCTACTTTATGGCAGCCTTGTTCTGAACCCATTATACATCTCATTAAACCCTCACAAAAATCCTAAGAGGCAAGAAACACTTTCCAGTTAACTGACATCTAAGCTAAGGCTTCAAGAGTAAAAAACTTCCTTAAAGTCACCTGCTTGTGCAGAGTAGAGCTGTGATTCAAACTGAGGTCTGTGTGCTCTTACAACTTCTCCCTGTCCTGTATCCTTGCCAGCTTTCTAAAGAAATTAGAAGATGCAGAATATAACCACACATAGTATGGCAGGAGAAAAATGTAAAATCTTATATTTTGCTTTGGTAATTTATCTTTCAGAATAGAAGTTAACTCGGGTGCTATCTTTCGAATTGCTGAGCTTAGAATAATGCCAAGTACACACAGGAGCTGAGTGACCAGGCTGCGTTGTGTCTGAGCCTCAGTGGGTTGGAAACTGCCCCAGTGAACACTTAAGCAACACATATTCTACTCTACATATACAGTGGGACAAGGCCTTTCTGGCAGTTGGCTGAAGTCCAGAACAGTCAAGCAAGACAAATGTTCCATAGGAAACAAAGTACAACCAGAAGGGTTCTGCAGAACTCCAGCCAGGATGGGTCTGAGTTGGTTCCGTTCAGGTAGTTTTGAATTTAGAAGCCAGACCTTCAGTGTTTTCTTTCCCCTATAGACTGGTGGCCAAGTTTTTCAGAAAGAATCATACTTTTTCTCTTGTTCACCTCTGGGATAAAGCTCCACACTGCCCAGAGGATACTTTTGTTTTGTAGATACAGAACAAAGGACAGGTTGTTACTTCAAACTCTGTAACCACAGAAATTCACTGGTAAGAAACTTCTCTGCTCTGGAAATCTTCAGTAAAGGGCACGGATGGCGTCTGTCACACACTGCCACAATGCCCCTCAGTTTACTACGACTCACCGAAGTACAGCCCTCCAGTACAGCATGGATTTGTTTGGCCCTTCCTTTCCACAGCTGCCCCTGAGCTTCACATCATACTTCAATCAGTCCCCTCAGAAAGCCTGCAGAGCTGTGCAGTGTTCGTTAACTTCTTCAGAGTGTGAGAGAGAGCCTCAGCCAGAAGTGGTGGCCCAGCAGCAGCGGAGGAGAACATCACGGCCATGTGTTCAGTGAGTGATTTATCTTACATAACAACCCATTTAGTTAGGGCCTGAGGGAGACCCTCATCCAGAGAAGAAACTATCAGGGCCTTCTAGGAAAAGGAGGCTGAGGCAATCTGGCAGGGGACAGCAAGCATGGCTCCCATTTCTCTTCCCCCATGGCAAAATCTATTCAAGAATCCCAATAGAAGGAGTGCTAAGGGAGCAGGGTCAGCAGAAAAGGCAATATGCCTCGTAAGAACACAGCGGAGTATGTATGTCCTTTGTGAGTGAGTGAATGTTTGTGTGTACAGGGGTGGGGGGGTATTGAAATAAAATGACACTTTCTCTCAAAGACCACAGTCTCTGTGAAGTACTGACTGGAAATAAGTAACTTTTTTCTCAGCCGTCGGGAAAGAAATAAAGCAGTCTGCTCCTTGAATGCATAAATGTAAATTGCTCAAAGAACACAGTTCATACAGTCTTGTTGGCTTGTGAAATATCAAGCTACTAGAAAAGATAGGATAAGAGAGATAAGCATTCAGTCAGCAAAGAAAGGGTGGCTTGCCCTAGCACGTCAAGCTTAGTGCAACAGAGAAACACTACAGATGCTGAAGCCTGGGAAGGGAATGTCATAGTTTGACGTTTCACAAAGGATCTGGACCCTAATAACAGCTGAAAAGAATAAAAGAGAGACAAATGGCACTGCCCAGGGAGACACAAGGGAAGGGTGCCTCGGTTCCTTGGTGGACTACCCATGACTAGCATGGCAGTGGTGGTCTACCCCAAATGGGAAATACTGAATTCCATCATTAGTATTTTTCTTTGTCTGGAATTCCCTTCACTCAGGCTGTGAAAAGGTATGTGTTGTCTTTCAAGCTGCTCTACTCTACTGCCCTGGTTGGTAGAAATGAGGAGCAGAAGAGGGCCCAGTGTTGGGTCTGCAGTGACAGAGGGATCAAATCTAGCAACTTTGTGTTCACATCTCAATTAGACACTAAATCACCTAGACTGGTTCAAGGTCTCATCGGAGGGCATGTGACCTCCAGGCATGACCTTTGAGCTCCAGGAGGAATTATCGGAACATATAACACACAAGACTTACCTGCAAGCAAGAAGGTGATGAGGCAAGTTTCCTTTGGCAAATACAGCTTGAGACGAGAACCACTGAAGACATATTCCACTACAGCTTCAGAACGACCTGCCCGTTGAAGGAAGGGCAGAAACTGCTTTGCTTTTTGGGTATCCTGGTGGATGAAAGAAAAGAATCGTTAGAAAAAAAAGTAATAAAATCTAAGGAAACGATTCTCTCTCTGTACTAGGGCAAAAAGTCTGCCAAACCACAGAAAGCTTGGCACATAACTGCAGGAAAACAGATAATCCTGAAACTATGACATAGGGAAGATAGTCATGTGACTTCCACAGAAGAAACAGAGTTAATCTGAAATTTCCAGAACATTCTGTGTGCTTCCCACTGTTCTTTTACTATGCACTCCATGAATATACAAGTTAGGAAGGTGCTTTGAAATGAAAATTTCATTCCTCATGGGTTGCAAAAAAGGGCTTCTCTCCCTTCAACAAAATCGAGGGGGAGAAGACTATACCAACCTTTCATGGAGGTTAATTTAACCTTTAATTTTCATTAAAAAAAAAAAAAAAAAGTGCCTCCCAGGCTGTGTTACATAAAGCCCCTTAAGTAGTTCACCTTTAACCTTCAATGGGTTATGTAGATTCAGAGCTCACTGTTTCTGAACATCAAGAATGCACCCTTCTTTGGGTGCCTACACAGCGAGCCTTGGTCTATGTGCTCTTCAGGGGTGAGCTGGGACCTGGGCAGACAGTTCCTGTTCCCAGCCTGGGAAATCTCTAACAGTAAGACATACTCAGTGGGGACCTATTCCACATCATGTCAGCATGAACAATTATAGAAACAAGAAAAACACTTGAAACCAAGTAGCACTTTAAAACTTTTTTCCCACATAAAACACAAAGTGCATGTCCTCTACCCTCAAGGGTAACCAGACCACGGATATTTTGAACCTCCGAGCTCTCAGCTAAAGAGCTTCAAATTCTTTCAGGAAAGCCTTTAACCTAATGAAATAGATGACAGAGTAAGCAAGAATCAAAACATCACAGTGCATGTGCTGGACGAGTAGTCAGGGCACATGCGAATTTCCGAGGTTTTCAGCTCAGCCAGCAGAACTGTAAACTCCCTCTGAGGACAGCGAGCTCTGCATACTTCCCTGACTCCCGCGACACAAGCAGTCCACACTCTGCCAAGCACTTCCTTTCTGACTCTGCTCCTAGCAACAGAGCTACTGTATCTAAATTAATGCACATTAGATAATGAAAATTTAACAAGCCATCAAGTATTTGAGAGCTTTCACAGCAGCCAGAGGGGCTCCTCTCATTCAGAAGCAGTGAGGTAGGCTGGGATGAAAACAGTATTTATAGTAATGAGATTCATCCTTCCCTTCAAACAGATTCTCAGAGAAAAGGAGAGAGAGACAGTCATCCATTCTCAGCGTCTCTAATGGCACACTGGTAAAAAGGTAAGGTAACAATGAGCTTTAGTGAGTTGGGAACTCCCCTAGTGAACCAACACGTATTCTACTCTACATATACAGTGGGACAAGGCCTTCCTGGCAGTTGGCTGAAGTCCAGAACAGTCAAGCAAGACAAATGCTCCATGGGAAAGAAAGCACTACCTGATTAAAATCCTTTTGCCACACTAGTCTAAAACTGGGACATTATTCATGAGCTGAACCACTAAGTCAACAACAATTATCAGATTGATTATCGGAAATCATGAGGCAACTTAATGTCTCTGAAGAGAGGGCCTTTCCCCTCAAAACTGCAGTAATCTATATTTTTCAGAAACAGACTTTTGCTCACTGTCATATGGGATGTAATTATCTGGAGGAAAAAAAAAGGTGCTTACAGGAATAACAGCAGCACACATACACATGGGTATTAATATAAAAAGAAGGTTATAGCAGATTCTCACCCTACTTTGCTAAATGATTACTTAATTTACCAAAAGAGAGAATTTCTCAGACTGGGAACCAAGTAGAAATGGAGGCACCTTACTACCAGCTGTGTAATTAAAAAAAAAAAGTTTCTGACTCTTCCTGAGTCTCAATCTACAATTTAATAGTCCTAATCCAGAAACAACAACATATGGGAAGACAGCAAAGAGAACAGGACATGCCACTTACTATGACAAAGATTAGAAGTGAAAGCCAACCGTGACAACTGAAGGCATGAAGACAAATTTCAAAAGCCTACCACAACTGTCCATGTTTACCTCCAGAGGCCAAACTGCAAGATAAGACATGCAGCTCCCTCATGGTTCCAAAATGCTTGAAGAGGATATGCCTATGAACCACCTGCTAAGGTCAAAGATACAAAATTTCACTCAAGTTCATAGATTTTTTAAGAATAAAAAAATTCTTATCAAGTCAATTAAACTGAATGTAAGCACCAAAACACGTCAGCTCGTTCAAACTCTATCACAGGCAGACAATGGTGTCCATCTTCCTTGTCATCTCAAGCGCTTCCCCTGCTTGGCATGTTCCTTTCAATACAAAAATTCTTGAAACCTTTAAAATTTGTCTCAGTGGCTCCTATGAAAAGACTGGTAAGTCAGACTGACAAGTTCCCTCAGGTGATGGAGCCGCACATCAGTCCCTGCTACTTTAGCTACGGAATTGATTTATTTTAGGGGTTTTGATTGTTATGACCATAAAACTGACTGAATATGGTTAAACTGATTTGTCTTCCTTCAGTCTCTTACACTCATTTCTAAGTTTCAACACTAGGTAAATAAGAGAAAACTTGATGATGAGGAATGGTGTAACAGAGAGCAGTTTAGGCCCCACTGAGGAACTGAAGATGCCAGGTGGATCTTAAGGACAGTAGAGAGATCAAGTTCAAATGACAACATTAAGATGACATCTGAAATTCTCCAATAATCCTGAACCAGTGCCTAGTGAGATTTAGTGAAATCAAAGATTTCTTTATAACCTTATAACTCCAAAAGGTATTTTTAAAATTAAAGATTAAAGGCCTCAGATTTAAAGAGATAACAACACTGAGACTTGGGGCACAGGGAGCTCATTTCAAGGCAAGACTATTCAGTGTCCAGTATTTCTGTCTAGAAGTCTAGTTGCAGACACTCTCATCCTCAGATTTTCCATGCTATGACTCATGTAGGTGAGGCCTGGGCATCTACTCGCCATAGTTATCCAGCATGACATTGGCTCAAGGCTTTGAGAATCCAAGCAGATAAATTAGCTATGGTTTTCTGCACCAATATTCCCCTCCACTGGTGTAAATAATCAAGAAGCAACTGTATTTCCGAGCAGGTAAGTCCTTTTTTGTTGCACTGCTAGTTTTCACATTACCCGTGCTCGAAAACAAACCACACGTAAGTATTTTCCTGTAATCCTAGAGAAGCTAATTTAAGGTTGCATTAGCTACATTTAACTTGCTATTGTGGATGGCATCTCTTTAAGGAATGTTTCTGCCTCCTCAATGCACCTTGAAATTGAGAAAGTAATGGTGCAACAAATGTGCCTGGGGTGACTTCATTTCAAAGGATGCTAATATCTATACCTCACACTTAGTGGAACGGGGCTTGGAATGACCCCGAAGAAAGGCAGGATGATCCTCAGAGAGAGGGAAAGGTTGTAAAGGCACCTTAATTATACACTCCTACTCTGTCCCCACTTCCGCCTGTCAGGCCAAACCTCTTCCAAATGCAGGTTACATGTGTCAAC
>ML104642.1:14272-26930 GCA_003697995.1 Taxidea taxus jeffersonii | reverse complement strand
TTTCATAGTTTAATTTGGCGCACAGTGTGAAGCAGAGTAATAAAAAAAACCACACACACAATAACTTATAAGGATGTGTCTAGAACTTGTCCTCTGATTTTCTCCTATTCTAATAATGCAAGAACATGTCTACGGTTGAGCCGTATTACCTTTAGCTTTAGCCGTATTAACTAGTATTTTTTTGAAACTCACCCTGTTCTTTGCTGATTAGATAAAACTTCAGAGGCACTGAGGTAGTTTGATTGAAAGCCATTGAACGCACAGTTTCTTAACAGTGATTAAAATTGTATTTCTCCCTGCATTTCTATTCTTCAGGGATGACTTCACAAAGAAATGAGGCTTTTCAGAATTGCTGTGGATATAGAAATATTTTAATTGATTGTCTCATTGAGCTTCTGGTTCCATAATTCATGTTTATAGCTAGCTACACATCAAAATAGATGCCCTGGCTTACTCTTGTTTTTCCCAACATAGTAATTAATAATGCCTCATTCTCACTCTTAGAAAGCATTCCAGTATGTGCAAGAAATTACTTTACTTGTAGCATATATTATGTGAAACATTTTAAATTTAGTTTTGCAGTCTTCCAGACAATCAACCGATATGGATTTAAAGTCTCATTGTAGCCAACTTTTGGGACTCTTATTATTCTGATGTCATAAAAATAGCTAAATATGTAGCTATAAACTGGAATCGAAGTGAACTCTAAGGGGCTGTTCAGGTTGTTTAGTTACATTAAAATTTATGCATAGATATTGAAATCAGTGGGCCTTCGGGTAGTATTTTCGGTCCTACAGACTCTTCAAAAAAGATGTTTTGAAATGAAATGTGACTATAGATTTACTTAAAAGTAACATTGGGGGCGCCTGGTTGGCTCAGTTCGTTGAGCATCTGACTCTGTTTCTGCTCAGGTCATGATCTCAGGGTTGTGAGATCTAGCCCCATATCAGCTCCCCACTCAACAGGGAGGCTTCTTGGGATTCTTTCTCTCTTTCCCTGCTTCCAGCTCTCTCACGAGCATGAACATGGGCAACCTCTCTTTAAAAAAATAACATCAGCTTTTCCTTTTTTTTTTTTTTTTTAAGTATATTAGGGGTACCTGGGTGGCTCAGTTGGTTAAGCATTCAACTCTTAATTTCAGCTCAGGTCATGATCTCAGGGATCTGGCGCAGCCTGGGGCTCTGTAATCAGTGGGGAATAAGGTGGAGATTATCTCTCCCTCTCCCTTTGCCACCCCCCCCCAGGAGCTCCCTCTCTCTCTCTCTCAAATAAATAAATACACCTTTTCTTTTTTTTAAAGTATATTGCACCAGGCTGATGCTTTGTTCAGTGTAACATTTCCAGCAAGATCAGAGATGATGAGGTGGGCCAGACAACCTGGAAGGCTTTAGGATTCTAATAATCTATTTAAATTTTGCATCCCTCTCCCTTTTATTCATTCACTTATTTAGCAAATGTATTTTGAACCCCTACTACGTGCCAGATACTAAACTAGGGATAAGCAATAGGGGCAGCTTTGACAAACCATTGCCCTATATGTAGAAGAAGACAAAAGGAATAGAGAAAGATTAACATATAATTTTGGTAAGCAATAGCAGCTCTGAAAAAAAGAATTTGGGAAAGGAGATTAAGATTGATAGAAGAGTATCTGGTGGTAGTCCAGATCATGTGACCAAGAAGATATCTCTGAGGAGGTCATATTAAACAGACACCTAGGTGAGAGAGCAGGGGGAATATAAGAGGAAATTTTGAAGAATGGGGAGCAAAAGCAAGAGCAAGATAAGAATGAGCTAGAGTGGAGAACAGTATAAGGCCAGTATGACTGGAGTAGGCTGAGCAGGGATAAGAACAGGAGGGATGTATGGGGGTGGGGTGGGTGAAGGAGATGGGGAGTCAGGGGAATGCAGGGACCAGTTTGGAAAAATCTTCTGGGCCACGGTGAAGTTTGGGATCTTACACTAAGCATTCTTGTAGATGAACTCCCACAATCTCCCCAGCATTTGGTGTTAACCAGCAGGCATGTTCCTATCCTGACGATGCAGAGAGTGGTCAAACATTTGGCTTGAGAATTCTTATTCTAGTGGTGCAGAAGCTTGTCGTCAGTGGTAGACTGCATAAATCTAAGTGATGAGAAACCTATAGCTCACCTCTCACCGTTGTCTTCCATGAAACTTTGAGATGTTGCCTTGTGGGTTTTGCTACATCTCTGAGATTTTAGATTCAACCTTTTTTTTTTCCTTAAGATTTTATTTATTTATTTGACAGACAGAGATCACAAGTAGGCAGAGAAGCAGGCAGAGAGTGAGGAGGAAGCAGGTTCCTTGCTGAGCAGAGAGCCTGATGGGGGGCTGATCCCTGGACCCTGGGACCATCACCTGAGCCCAAGGCAGAGGCTTGAACCCACTGAGCCACCCAGGTGCCCCTAGATTCAACCTTTGACTGAATGAGGGAGTAGGATTAATTTTCACACAAGGCCCTTAACTTGTTCTCAGGCCAGGTGCTAACATGATTGCAACTTGATCTGAAGCAGAGAGCCCAGAAAGCTCACCATCAACCATCTGTCTGCCGCTGCCTGCATATTAGCTCCTGAATCTTGCCTCTGCACAATGCTAGGATAGTATCGCGCTTCTTTAACCTTCTGTCTTGAGCGCATTTAGAAACACTGTTGATCGTATTCAGATGGATTCACTTCTTGGTCTTCTCTGAGTCTCTTCTCCAGTCTTTCATTGTTTTTGTGGCTGTCTTCTGAAATCTTTACAAGAGATTTTTTTTTTTTTATTGTGGTGTACCTCAAAAATGGAACCTTGATTTTAGCAAGGTTCTGACTAATAATAAATATAATGGGAGGGCTGTCAAAAGTTTGTCATACCAAACTTTTACTTGACGTATCTTGGTTTTAGGTGTATTTCCTCCTCTCTACAACACACTTAGGCTAATGACTGCTTTACTGGTGTGTATGTTGTACCGTTCGCTTTCAATGCCTCTTTACGTTGCTTCAGTGATGTTTGCTTTTTCCCTTCAATGACATGAACTTTTGTTTGGTACTTAAACTTTGTTCAATGTGTTGTTTTTATACTACAGTAATGGTATAGTCTGATATCACTGACAAGCATTGGTAATTAAAAAGGTATTGCATCATATGTTTAAATAAAGCTTAAATAAAGTAAAAAAAAAAAAAAAAGGTATTGAACTTGGGACGCCTGGGTGGCTCAGTTGGTTGGGCGGCTGCCTTGGGCTCAGGTCATGATCCCAGCGTCCTGGGATTGAGTCCCACATCGGGCTCCTTGCTCGGCAGGGAGCCTGCTTCTCCCTCTGCCTCTGTCTGCCTGTGCTTGCTCTCGCTTGCTCTCTCTTGCTCTCTCTCTCTGACAAATAAATAAAATCTTTAAAAAAAATAAAAATAAAAAGGTATTGAGCTTAACTTTTTGACAAGGAAGTATAGGTTGGTGAACTGTATTTGTGTAAAGTGATGCTAATACACATATGTATATTTTGTGCATGTGTGTGTGACATAGAGGACTATACGGAAGACATTGCTATGTTTTCAAATAGCTGGTCCGTGCAAATCTCAGATGATACCAAATGTGCACCGACACCGTCAGACTTCCCAAATCCATGCTCCAGCGGAATGCCAGCATTTGAGGTAAATTTGATGTGGAAAGTCTGGGCATGTTGGATGCAATACTTATATATTTATTTGCATATTGAATGTTAAGCAGTTTTGGTGCACACAGGGCATAATTAAACCCGGTAAAATTCAGGTAGTGTAACTGCAACAGGAATAACTTGAAGATAGTCCAGACATTGTGAATGTAATAAATTTCATGAGAACAGTACTCTCTGTGCAAATATGTAGTTAGAAAAATGGTGGTTAAAACCGATAAGCATGAATCACTTTCCCTTTCCTGGTAAGAAAGGAGGGTCCTGCCAATCGATCAGTAGAAAAAAAATGAGAGTACCCTTGTATCATTAAATATGTTCTGCTGACTGCCATCCTCTTCCACACAGGCCATCTTCTTCAAGTGTCAGATTTTGTTGCAGTTCCCGTTTCTGAGCTGCCATGAGTATATTGATCCATATCTGTATATTGCCAGCTGTGTTAATGATCTTTGCAAGTAAGTGAAATAATTAGTATTCGTAATTGAATTCTCTTTGTCCAAAAAGAAGAACAAACACCCCTTCTGTAATGTAGCCCTCTCAGCAGTTCTCAAAGTATAATGGAAATGTAAAACATAAACAGTACTAATAAGTGTTAAAAGCTTGCTGGATAGGGACACCTGGGTGGCTCAGTGGGTTAAGCCATTGCCTTCGGCTCGGGTCATGGTCTCAGGGTCCTGGGATCGAGCCCCACATCGGGCTCTCTGCAGGGAGCTTGCTTCCCCCTCTCTCTCTGTCTGCCTCTCTGCCTACTTGTGATCTCTGTCTGTCAAATGAATAAGTAAAATCTTTAAAAAAAAGCTTGCTGGATAGTAAGTACAGACTAAGTGGTTTATAGAAGCAGCATGAACAGAACATAGCAATTCTTAAATATGGTTTGTGCCACTGTTGCCTTATGGGAGTTTAGAGATGTCAATAAATTCTTTCAAAATAATGTTTTGAAATGCACAGAATCAGACATACAAAGAAATTATATTGAAATAGAGTTATCAAAATAGTAAAATAAATGAATTTATGATATATGTGTTTTTATATGCCTTTCAAGTCTAACTATAACTACTATAATGTATTTTTGCCCCAGGGGTACAGGTCTGTGAATCATTAGGCATACACATTTCACAGCACTCACCATAGCACATACCCTCCCCAAGGTCCATAACCCACCACCTTATCCTTGTTCCCCCAACCCCCAGCAACCCTCAGTTTCTTTCATGAGATTAAGAGTCTCTTATGCTTTGTCTCCCCCCCGATCCTATCTTGTTTCATTTTTTCTCTCCCTAGCCCCCAACAACCCCTCACCCTGCCTCTCAAATTCCTCATATCAGAAAGATCATATAATTGTCTTTCTCTAATTGACTTATTTTGCTCAGCATAATACCCTCTAGTTCCAGCCATGTCCTTGCAAACGGCAAGATTTCATTTCTTTTGATGGCTACATAGTATTTCATCGTATATACACCGCATCTTCTTTATCCATTCATCTGTCGATGGACATCTAGGCTCTTTCCACAGTTTGGCTATTGTGGACATTGCTGCTATAAACATTCAGGTGCACATGCCCCTGCAGATCACTACATTTGTATCTTTAGGGTAAATACCCAGTAGTGTGATTGCTGGGTCATAGGGTAGATCTATTTTCAACTTTTTGAGGAACCTCCATGCTGTTTTCCGGAGTGGCTGCACCAGCTTGCATTCCCACCAACAGTGTAGGAGGGTTCCCCTTTCTCCACATCTTTGCCAACATCTGTGATTTCCTGACTTGTTAATTTTAGCTATTCTGACTGGTGTGAGGTGGTAACTCATTGTGGTTTTGATTTGTACTTCCCTGATGCCGAGTGATGTTGAACACTTCTTCATGTGTCTATTGGCCATTTGGTTGTCTCCTTTCCAGAAACATCTGTTCATGTCTTCTGCTCATTTCTTGATTGGATTATTTGTTCTTTGGGTGTTGAGTTTGGTAAGTTCCTTATACATTTTAGAAACAGTCCTTTACCTGATATGCCATTTGAAAATATCTTCTTCCTTTCTGTCAGTTGTCTTTTGGTTTTGTTGACTGTTTCCTTGGCTGTGCAAAAGCTTTTGATCTTGATGAAGTCCCAATAGTTCATTTTTGCCTTGCTTCCCTTGCCTTTGGTGATGTTTCTAGGAAGAAGTTGCTGCGGCTGAGGTTGAAGAGGTTGTTACCTGTGTTCTCCTCAAGGATTTTGATGGATTCCTGTCTCACATTGAGGTCTTTAATCCATTTTGAGGCTATTTTCATGTGTGGTGTAAGGAAATGGTCCAGTTTAATTCTTCTGCATGTAGCCATCCAGTTTTCCCAACACCATTTATTGAAGAGATTGTCTTTTTTCCATTGGACATTCTTCCTTGCTTTGTAGAAGATTAGTTGACTGTAGAGTTGAGGGTCTATTTCTGGGCTCTCTATTCTGTTCCATTGATCTGTATGTCTGTTTTTGTGCCAGTACCATGCTGTCTTGATAATTACAGCTTTGTAATAGAGTTTGAAGCCCACCACTGTGATGCCGCCACTTTGTTCTTTTTCAACATTCCTCTGGTTATTTGGGATCTTTTCTGGTTCCATAGAAATTTTAGGATTATTTATTCTATTTCTGAGAAAAAATTTGATGGTATTTTGAAAGGGATTGCTTTAAATGTGTATATTACTTTCGGTAGCATAGACATTTTCACAATATTTGTTCTTCCAATCCATGAGCATGGAACATTTTTCCATTTCTTTGTGTCTCCTTCAGTTTCTTTCATGAGTACTTTATAGTTTTCTGAATACAGATTCTTTGCCTCTTTGGTTGTATTTATTTCTAAGTATCTTATGGTTTGGGGTATAATTGTAAATGGGATTGAGTCCTTATCATGAAAACCATCTATGAAAGACCCACAGTGAGTATCATTTTCAAAGGGGAAAAAAATGAGAGCTTTTCCCCTAAGGTACAGCAGGGATGTCCACTGTCACCACTGTTATTCAACATGTAGTAGAAGTCCTAGCCTCAGCAATCAGACAACAAAAAGAAATAAAAAGCACCCAAATCAACAAAGAAGAAGTCAAACTCTTACTCTTTGCAGATGATATAGTACTTTATGTGGAAAACCCAAAAGATTCCACCCCCAAACTCCTAAAACTCATATAAGAATTCAGTAAAGTAGCAGGATATAAAACCAATGCACAGAATCAGTTGCATTTCTATACACCAACAACAAGACAGAAGAAAGAGAAATCAACTGATTTCTTAAGTGATGTGTTGGAGGTGAAGAGGCTGGGTTTGGGGGCAGAGCAGCCATGCAATACCAAAAGAAGGGTGTTGTGTTGTAAATCAAGTGAGTGGGCCTTGATTAAATGGAAGTGAGAAGCTACCAGAGTTAGCCTTTTATGTGTCTCAATATTTCACCCAGGACTAGTCTTCCTTATATCCCTTCTCCCCTAAAGGAGGTTCTCTTTGTTTCTTATTTATTTATTTATTTATTTGTCAGAAAGAGAGAACAGGCGGGGAGAGCAGCAGGCAGAACAGGCAGAGGGAGAAGCAGGCTCCCTGCTAAGCAGGGAGCCTGCTGCGGGACTCAATTCCAGGACCCCAGGATCATGACCTGATTCTTAACTGACCGAGCCACTCACTCAAGTGTCCCTTCATTTCTCATATTACAGGATGGCACCACTAAGATCCTGTATCAGGAGAAAAGAATTGTGAATCTGCTGAACACAAATTAATTTTCTGCTTGCATTATGATAGTATTTTGAATTCAATTCAACACACATTTGCTCAGCAGCAATTCTGAACTGAGCATTGGGCCACATCTTGGAGAAACAGAAACAGCTTAGACATGGACTCTGTCCTAGGCACTCACATTTTAATGGGGGAGAAACAGGTCGCATGTTCTAAATGTGATGTACTGTGGCTGTGGAGGAGAGGATTACTGGCTTTATCAGGAAATGCCTACCACAGCTCCACAAAGGAGATGACATCTGATTTGGAATTGAGAAGATGATGTAATAACAATCTTTTCACTTATGCCCTCCTATTTCTGCTTTAAGAATGATAAACTTACCCTCAGTTTGTTCTCTATACTTAATAGATAGTCCCTTATCTTTCTTCTTTTTTTTCTTATGGAGGGGAGGTGGGTGGGGGATGGGCTAAATGGGCAGCAGGCATTAAGAATGGGCAATGGGCACTTAAGAATGGGCACACTTGGAATGAGCACTGAGTTTTATATGTAAATGATGATATCCCTAATTCCACTCCTGAAACCAATTTTACACTGTATGTTAACCATCTAGAATTTAAATAAAAATTTGAAACAAACATTGATAAACCTAGCGGTAAGGAAATGCTTCTAACTTTGCTATTCCAAAGTTAATTGATTTAAAAACAATTATTATTTCATACTCATTTTCATTATTAAAGTAAATATCCAAAATGGAGCAAATAAGCTCATTTTCCACTCAGTAAATAAGAATGATAATTTCTTTCTTGCCCAGTTGTTGTGAATTTTCATGTGATGCCATATTTCACAGGCCTGGAATGGATCCTAGAGTAAACATAGATACTTAAGAAATGGCAGCTATTTTAATTATAGTTGCATGGATCTGGGAAACCAATATTCAGATACTTTGTTAATTTTCTTTTTCTTTTTTTCCCCTATTTTCTTCAAAACAATTTTATTGGATAAATGTCTATATTATAATCCTATTTCTTTTTTAAGTGTTATTTATTTATTTATTTATGTTAGTCACCATACAGTTCATCATTAGCTTTTTTTTTTTTTTAAGACTTTATTTATTTTTTTAGCAGAGAGAGGCAGTGTGAGAGAGGGAACACAAGCAGGGAGAGTGGGAGAGGAGAGCGGGCTTCCCACAGAGCTGGGAGTCCTACACGGGGCTCAGTCCCAGGATTCTGGGATCATGACCTGAGCCAAGGCAGAAGCTTAAGGACTGAGCCACCCAGGCGCCCCTACATCATTAGTTTTTGATGTAGTGTTCCCTTTGCTAACTGTCAAAGCCTTTATTAATTATAGAAAACAAGACATATCTTTAAATGTAAATCAGAAACTTCCTATCTTTCTGGGAATTCAACAATTTTAGCCTACCCATTTTTTCAGAGAATTTTCTTGTTTGGAGGTTTAGAATATTTTCTGAGCTTCTGAAGTTTATATGGTCTGCCTTTTTTTTTCCTCTAAAGCTCGGTTAATTGGACTCAATAAGCTACGTGACTCCAATTACAGTAGCACAGGAGAAGTGCAATTTGAGATGCGTGGCTTTTACAACAGAGATACTGAAAATGCTAGAGTTCACAAAATACAACATTCTTAAGGTCATTATCTTGTAAGATGTTTAACTATTCAATTTTGAGTTTGAATTGGGTTGAAAAACAAATCTACTCCCTTATTACCAACGCTGCTTATTTTACAGATGCTGTGTTAATCAGCTATGGAAATTGACAGACCACTTATATTTGTTTGGGAGAGATTCTAGGGTGATTATAAGAAAACTATGAAGGATTATTTACTCTTGAAAATATTATAAAAGTAACTAGCTTTAGCAACTTAAACTTGAAAGAACTAAAAATAAAGAACAAAAAAAGGAATAAAAATCTTTTAAATGTTAAGTTAAATGCTATTTATTCCATCTTTCAAAACTGCTGTTTTATTAGTACTAGTTTTATTCCAGGATATACACTACTTTCAACATGGTATCTTAGAAATAATTTTCATATTTGATGCTTTCATTGTGATAGATGGGATTTATAGATGTAAATATGTAAATAAAAATTTGTTTTTCTTTATTAATAGGATTTTATAAGGTCTAGGATACTTGATGTGGGAGCAAAGTGATACAAAGATTCAGGGCAGAATGTCATAATTAAAGTAGGACATATTTTTGGTACAGGTACTCTTTTGAGTCAAAAGAAAAGTGGCCAAATTATTAAAATAGTTTGGTGAGGACAATTTACCCAGGCCCCTTTAAGCTGGGACCTCATGCTTATTATGTTTTCTGCATTATTGTATACGATATGTGCATGCTGACATCAGTTTATACTAGAATATTCACCACGCACTCAGCATGTCTAGAGATCAGGAGCTCAAAGGCTTGGTTTCTGCCAATATTTCCAGTGTGACTGTGGTTCTGTCTTTTCACTTTCCAGAACTGATGATGATGAAACCTATTGCCGAGCAGCCACTGAATACGCCAGAGCCTGTTCCCATGCTGGCTACCCTATTCAAGACTGGAGAGATGACTTTCCAGCATGTAGTAGGTTTTTTTAATTTCCTAAACCCTGTGTATTTTTGTTAATGTCAGGTTTATCCTACTACTTAAAATTAATGATTTGCCAGGATTTGTCATTGACACAGTAACACTAGTAAACTCAGATACTTTTCGAAACACTGTACTTTTTTGGAAAGAGAGGTGAGTAGATTTGATTGACAGCTCCCATGTTTGCCCATTTTAGCTGATAAATGTGATGATAGCTTCGTCCACCGGGACTGTATCAGTTGTTGCCCACCAACCTGCACATTTGAGAAACAGTGTCTCGGGAGCAATCTCCATTGTCTTGATGGATGTTACTGCGCAGATGGTAAGCACTTCATGAAAGAAATGATGTCTGTACTCAGGGAAACCAGAATCCAGTGATCTAAGAATCATATCATAATGTCGCAGTCTCAGGACATTAGGGATGTTGCAGTTTTCCCCCCTGTAGGATTTGGCCCCCAAAGTGACTAGGAAGGATGGCTGCTTTTCTACTTTGTACATTTCCCAAGAGATTTGGAATCCAAAGTCCCGAAGTTAACCATGACAAATCTTTTGTTCTCTTGGATATTTGAGGACCTTTAATAATTTGTATATTTTCATATTTTGAAGATAAAAGTAAGTTCAAAAAAAGCCTTGCATTCTGGCAGTGTAAGATTTTAGTCCTGATGCAGTTTTAATATTTGAAATTAGAAGTAACATAACAAGTGATACAGGTGAGATTTAAAATTGGGAATGACTGCTATACTGATAGACCTTAACAAAGAACGTGGAGGATTTACTCAAACCCTTTTATTTTTACAGATTAAAAAAAAAATAGAATTGCAGAGATGTTAAGTGTTTTTCCTAACTTAATATGAGCAAGGACTACTTGGAATCAGATGTGTTGACCTCAGTCCTTTGGTCTGTCAGTTCTACTCAAAGCATAATCTTTAGACCAACGCCAGGCCTGAGCTGTTTGTTACCAATGATACAATAAGGAGTTTGAACCAGAATAATAATCCATATGGCAAAATATAAATCAATGCTTCCTTCACCTAGGAATTCTTACTCTGAAAAAAGGTCAGCCGAACGAAACATGTGCTCAGTAACATGGCTGACTTACATTCTGGCTCAACCATCTTTCTTCATGAAAGAGGTAGCAAAGGCTGGTCGTCTACCCTGGTCCTGAGTATGACTCCCTGGCTCTTTATTATCTATGTGACAATGGTGGAAATCTCTCATTCTGAGATGAACAAAAGTTAAATCAAGAATATGTGTTCACTCTCCTTCCTCCCCCTTCCCTTGAAAGCAAGGAAATACTGTCTATTTGCCTTTATTCTGTACAGTGAAACTTGAGTTTTTGAGGGCAAATCATGGGATAAAAAAAGTTGAAAATCACCGAAATAGACCCTTAGGAGGTAGCTACTGATTGAGGTAGAACCAGATTGTCAGTAACCTCTTTAAAAGTTACAATATATAGGGACGCCTGGGTGGCTCAGTGGGTTAAGCTGCAGCCTTCGGCTCAGGTCATGATCCCAGCGTCCTGGGATCGAGTCCCACATCGGGCTCTCTGCTCGGCAGGGAGCCTGCTCCTCCCCTCTCCTCTCTGCCTACTTGTGTGATCTCTGTCTATCAAATAAATAAATAAAATATTAAAAAAAAAGTTACTATATATATATATTTTTTTTCAACACCTTATGTAAACAGGTGTTCAGTAAAAGTTGATTGAATTATTATGTTCAAAGAACATATTTTTGTTATTTCTTTTGAGAATTTGATATGTATTTTTCTTAAATAGGCCTCATAATGGACAATGGGACTTGCATCTCCTTGGAAAACTGCCCATGTAGTTTTCATGGATTAGCTTATTCAGTTGGTTCAAAAATTGAACAAGAATGTACTGAATGGTGAGTGATTAATGTGCAACCAGTCATTTCTGTGCACCTGGCTAGTTGGTATCTTTACCATGATACATGTTTAAAGGAGTATACTTGTTAGATTTTCTTCCCAAAATTCCAAGACATGGTTTGCATCTTATTGAAGTCTGTACAGGAGTAGGGCAGGGGGTCATACATACTTTCATATTTTAAAGATGAAAGCAAGTTCAAAAAAAAAGTTGGAAAAAATGTAGAAAATCTATCACTTCTTTTATAATTTAATTCTTTTCCCTTCCCTTGGCAATAATTCCATCAAATCATATACCCATGTAAGACGCCTGTCTGTTGCATTTTCTTTTCATTTATAACTGGTACTTTGGATGTACTTTTCCTATTAGAACCTGACAGTCCTCCCAGCCTTCTCTGTTGGGTACTTGAAAAAGTGACGCTCCATATGGCCAATCCTTGGCCATGATTACAGATATTTAGAATTTCTTATTACGTTAGATAATTAAGACTATTCTAGGAAAGCATTGAATCCCTCCAGGGAAGTCTTCCAAAGAAACAGGTATAAATGTCATCAGGCCTTTTTCCTGTTGCTGTCAGTGTAATATAAGTGACATGCAGATTGATAACCAACCATGTTCTTAGACACTCATTTAAGCTCCTGCCTGTGAGATACTCTGCTTCTCTCCATCTCTCCTCAAACTCTTTTTGCTGACAGAAGGCAGAATTTATCTTACAGAAGAGGACATCTTTTCTCTTTAATATCTGATGATCCTCAAAAGAGACTTTCTTAATTCGCAATAGATGAGATAATGTATTAACTCTTTATGAATGTTTCTCTAATAATATAGGCAAATACTTTTCGTGTGTGACTTTTTTTTTT
>ML104642.1:0-13872 GCA_003697995.1 Taxidea taxus jeffersonii | reverse complement strand
TTTTTTTTTTAGTTTAAGCGATGAGAGAAGGACATAGAACAGAAGTTCTCTGTCTGCATAGGACTTTTGTTCCTGACCATTCTGTATTCCCTTTGTATCATCTTTACTGATTTAAATATGTCACACAATAAATAATAATTTAGGTACTGGCTAGTCCAAATTTATCAGTTAATTGAACCTCTGTCGATGTATTTTTCAAGTCAGATTATTATGAACCTATAAATTTTGAATGTTTTGGTACATTAATCAGTACATTGATGCAAACATTAATACAGTTTCTCTGTATCAGTAATTAATAATCTTATAATTTCATTTAGTGTATGTGTTGGTGGTGTTTGGAACTGCACTGAACATGACTGTCCAGGTAAACCTTTTAAAATGTTTTTAAAGAAAACGTCTCATTTTCTGTAAATTGAAGGAAGATAGCAATGATTTTCATGAGGTCATCTCATATATAACAAGAGATGTAATGATCAATAAATCCAGATATTCAGAGCATAAATGGAAAATTGAATAAAGGAGAGCTTTGAGCGGGAAACTGGTAAAAGTTTATTGAAGTAGTATAAATTACAAAACCTAAAAATTACATGGAAGAGCTGTCATTCAATAAATTTTAAGTTAAATTTAATAACATAATCTAGTAAGTTCATCAATCTAGTACATTTTAGACACCTTAGCTGTTCTTTTTAATACATGATTATTTACCCTAAGTCAGCTTACTGCTTTTTAATAATGGATACAATTTCTTTCTCCACCTTCTCCTTCTCTCTTTCTTCTTTTTGCCTTTTCTGATTTTTCTTTTTTTTTTGGCAGTTCAATGCTCCGTTGTGGGTGATTCTCATTTTACCACATTTGATGGTCGACATTATTCTTTTATTGGAATGTGCCAGTACATCCTTGTGAAGGGAACTGGAAAAGATAAATTCACAATTACTTTACAGAAAGCTCACTGTGAACAGGTAGGAGCGTCTCAAAATGGCCAGAGGAATGTCCTTTATTTTGTTTTGTTTTTGACTCAAGCCTTCATTCTAGGTGAAGAATGATCATATGAATAAGTACAGTTATTTTCTTCAAAAATTATTGTCAAGATGCATCATTATTCTCAATTTGACAAAGAAAGAAAAAATGTTAATAATTAATCTGTTTTACTATTGATTATATAATGTATCTTGATTTGATATTAAAATATGAAAACATACATGTTTTAGATTATTATGTATTTTATTGTATTTTATTTCTTAAGAAGTGGTATTTGTATGTACAGTTTTTGGCATATTTCATGTATGATTGCACAATGGACCTAAGGTTTTTGTTATTTCAAAAACTACCATTTTAAAGAGGTGATTCTTGATAGGAATGAATAGGCTTCGTATATTCTAAATAGATAAGATGAATTTCTTAGCATGCTGAAATATTTATTTCACAGGTTTTCTTCAAATAAACACATCAGTTACTTGTAAAGACACAGAGGTTTTCCTCTCTTAAGTCAGATAGTCAAAATTTTGCAGAAATCTTTCTACTTTTATCACACTGTGAAACGGTTATTTCCAATAAAAATTCCGAGCTACTTTATTTGCTTTTTACAGTTTGATTTTTTCCTTTGGAATACATCAGAGTCTGAATAATCTTTCTACATAGAATCTTAATTCTCTTTGTTTTTTTTCCTGATTGAATTTTTTATGCCTAATATGCCACTTAAAAGAGTTTGGAATGGTACTTTAACAATGTACTATGGAAAATGTAATTATTGGCACTTTGTTGAGAACATTTTTATTTAATGTTCTATGTAAAATATGGGTATGTATATGGTATACTTAATGTACTACATAAATACATATTTCATTAGGAATGGGGTTACATAGGTGGATTGTGTGGTAATTACTTTATTATATTACTTATACTCAAGCCTTCTACATGCCAGAAATTGTTACATCTGTGACTCCCTTTCTCCTTTCTTCTCCCCCGTCTCTCCTTTGCTTTTTTCTCACTCCCTTCTCCTACTATCACTGCGTCTTTCTGTGTCTCTATCTCCCTCTCATTTGTTTAACTGATGATTTGATTTTTACGCAGAACCTTGGCTTGGTCTGCCTTCAGTCTATAACTCTGATTCTGGAGGATGATTTTAACAAACAAGTGACCCTAAGTAGGGGAGGACAGATCCTTACCAGTCCTAACCAAGGCTTCAGTCTGAATGGTAAGAAGCTATGATGTACTTTTCCTATGTTAACAACAACAATAAAACCAGCTAAATGAAGTTTTCTCCCATGGTCTGATTCACCTAACATTTGAGCTCCTATGTGTTACCAGGTCCCCAGCTAGACATCTCAGAGATGACCATGGTTGTGGGAACTAGTGTTCACCTCAAGTGGACTAGAGTTTGCAAGATGAGAGATGCAAGCAAACAGCAACTTACATAAAATATGATAAATTCAAAGATATGCACAGGGACTTTGGGGATCTAAGTGAGGGCACTTCACCCAGACTTGGGCAGGAGTGTCCAGGTATAGTCAGGCAAGTTTCTTGAAGGAGGTGATGTTTTGTTCAGCATTCAAATCTGAGGATTATCAGGATGAAGTAGGTGAGGAAAGGGTTCTGTGCAAAGTAAGGAGGTGTAGAACTCTGTGGTATGTTTAGGGGATATCATAACTAGTTTGGGACCGCTGGCACCTGAAGAGGGTAATGGAGATTGTCTAGCCATGAGAAGAGAGACATAGGTGGGAATGAAGATGGGGACAGCCTTATATGCCAGGCATCATTATGGTTTTCTTGTTTCTGCCTGTGTTCCAGCAGTTATTGTTAGTACTCTCACTCCTAAAGACGTCCCAATTTGTATTGTGAATTACATGGTCATGCTACTTGTTGTCATGCTAAGGAAGTTGAATTTGATATGAAATTGAATATGGAATTATCATTATTTGACATTTTTATGTACAAAGATAACAATCTCATATGGTTCAAACAAATATACAATAAGTGTTAGTGAGAAGACCGATACGATCTTTTCTTCTTTTTCTTTTTTTGGTAGACCACTATGGCAACCATGTGGAAATGGCTTTAAGAGATGCTAGCAGGAGACCTGAGAGTAGTTAGGATGATACTGAAGTAGGGCAGGGAAGGGGGAGGAATTGATGTAAGGCAGTGACAGTAGAGATAGAGGACAGACTGAAAAATTACTTAGGAAAAAAAGTGGTCTGAACCTGGCGACTGGTTGGGGAAGGATAACATGGAAAACAAAGTGATCCAAGAATGAACCTCTGATTTCTGGGTGTGGCGACAAGACTGATGGCAGAAATTATGGTAGGGATACAGGAGCAGCTCCTGTGCTAGGAAAAGTCATCATTTCAGACCTGAACACGTTTCTTATCTCTAAAAGTGTTATAGAATGGTACATCTCAAGTCCTGTGCTCCCCTTTTTGCTGACAGACTCAAGGGGATGGGGAATTTTCGAGGAAAGTGCTACTTCCTTATTGAATCATGACCAGTTTGTGGAACACGAGTCCAGAAAAAAAAAAAAAAAGAGGACAGACTTCAAATGCTAAGGACTGTCCACACCTGCCAAGAGATGCTTGCCAACTGAAATTACCTGTGAACATGATAACCTATTAAAAAGATCTGCTGAAGATCCAGAAAGGAGAGATAGAAGAGAAATGGGAAAAAAGAAAGAACAAGGTGGCAAAAATTGTCCCTAGAACATAGGAGCAGGAACTGGGAGCCTGCCAGCTCCATGCTCTGTCCCCCCCTCTCTTAAAAAATGTTTCAAGTTTTTATTCAAATTCTAGGTTCCAGTCTCTTGAAAGAAGAGTTCTCCTGTTGTACACTAGCATTTCCCAACACTACCTATGAATCTCAAAGCTGATTTATGTATGTTCTTTCCCCACAGGAATTGTTGAAATTCAAACTCTGTCATCCTTATTTATTCTTCTAAAAACCACATTTGGTTTAAAGATTCTGTTTGCTATAGATGGAGAAAGAATTTATATTCAGCTCACTAGTGCATGGAAAAGAAGAACACTAGGTCTGTGTGGCACTTTTAATGGGAACATAAGGGATGATTTCCTGTAAGTATCATTTCTGGACATGATTTAATGACTAGTAATTTAGAAGATACAAATTCTTTCATTGAAATCATTTACTTAACTAATAATAGCTTAGTCATCACTGTTCCAAGAGCTTTACATGATCATCTATTTAAACTTTATGGCAATCCCCTGACTAATGGCTCTGTTTTATAGATCAAGAAACTCACAGAGGCCCCAAAGTGGCAAGTAAATAGCTCAAAGTCATTTAGCCCAAATATAGTGGAGCTGGGCTTTGGCTTTGGGTGGTGTGACTCAGAGTCTGTGGGCTAACCCACAGAATAACCACCTCTGATTGTCTCTCCTGGCACTGGTCCAGCTTAACAGTATTTTATTTTTGAACATGCACTGCTTTAAAAAAAAAATCTTAGCATCATGGGCTATTAATGATAGTAAGCTACACCTTAAAAATATGAATATCCTTTGGTATGAATGATACCTGTACAACAACCTTTTGGCATCTAGGTCGCCTGGCTTTTATGATAGTTGGTGTGTCGTCAGAAGAAAAGCAGTATAGTACAATTGTACCCCGTGTACTGGTAAAGCAGTTTCACCTACCTGTGAGAAGATACAGTGGATAATTTAGTGAAAATGCTCCGGGTACCTGTTCTGCTAAGCACTGTGAGACAACTGAAGCAGGATCACATGGTTCCCATCCTCAGGCAGCTTACATTGCAGGTCAGGAGGGGATAACAGCCTTCAAGAAATAATTATGTCGATCCAAGGTATTAATCAGCTACATTTAAAAACACTGAGGTAATTCCAAGACATTAATTGTTGAGCTAGAAACATAGCCGGATTTGGAGAAACATAGCTGGATTTGGAGAAGGTCCGTGTGGACTGTGTAGCCAGAGAACATTTCATGGACAAGCCATTCCTCAAATATGATATTAATTTTTTTTTCAAATACCCTATTTTTTTAAAAGACTTCTGCATATTTTTGCTACTTGGAATTTCTCCTGCCTCCAAGTCTTTCTCGTGAATTCCTATATGTTGTTCAACCCAATTCAGAATTTATCTGCTTCAAAACATGAGCTCACATCCCACCAGACAAAGTTAACTTTGACTGCTATCTATGAAAATGAAAATCTATCCCTTATCTGTCTGGTTTCCACTTAAAACGGTGAAGGCTTTGAGAGGGAGGATCAAGTTCTTGATCCTTCTGTTCTTAGGAACTAACTTAGAGCCTTTCATGAAGTAGATTGTTGAACTACATGGAGGTAGGGTGTGTTTTTTTAATACTTTTTAAAATTTAAATTCAATTAATTAATGTATAATGTATTATTAGTTTCAGAGATATAGGACTATGATTCATCAGTCTTACATAACACCTAGTGCTCATTACATCATGTGCCCTCCTTAATGTCCATCACCCAGTTACCCCATCCCCCAACTCCCTCCCTGCCAACAACCCTCAGTTTGTTTCCTAAGATTAAGAGTCTCTTATGGTTTGTCTCTCTCTCTGGTTTTGTCTTGTTCTATTTTTTGGAAGTAGGACTTTTAATAGGGCACCAAGAAGAAAATTTGCAAGGACAAGGAGAACTGGCCCTTAAAATTTTAAATTTCAGAAGAGAATTTATTTTGTCTTTTCTTCTGGGTGACTAATTCGTTGTCAGCTTATTTAGTTCTTTATGTTTCATTTATTTGTAGTTCAGAATATCAATATCTTCATCACATTCATGAAATAGACTCTATTAGGTGGCTGGGCTAAAATGTGCAGAAAAGAAGTTGAAGCCTTGTTTCTCTTCTTTGTTTATCAGAATGGGTTAGCAGTCAATGTTTAACAGGTGTCAGATCTGTCTGCCTTTTTCCAAGGCACCAGTCTCCTCTGTGTATAAACATTCAGGCGTGATAACAGTGCAGGATAATATTTCAGGGGCAGAGATAACTTCTGAACAATGTTTAGCTTTCCAACAAAACAATTAAAGTTCTTTACTTCATAAAGTTTCATGCGAATCTGCAAACATAGTGGAATGGAAAATATTAATTACTTGAAAATCTTGTTAAATATGACGAGTTAAATTAAATTTAACTCAAGTTAAATTTGGTGAGCTATAGGATATTTTATAAAATGCAATAAGTAAATGGGTCTACATTGTGGTTCCTCCTCTTTTTTTTTTTTTTTGTATTTATTGTTTTTAAGTCAGTTCAGTGAAATAAGAGAGCCATGCTCTGAGTCAATTCCTCCTGGGAATCCTGACTACACCCATCACCTTGACCTATTTCATTGTCCTTTGCAGGGGTGAAGAGGGAAGGAGAGGGAAAGAGAGCAAAGAGCTAGTGCTCTTCAATTTCTTTGAGTCTCGGTGTTCTTGTTTGAACAAAAGGAGATTTGTAGTTAGGTGTTTGTTATAATTCTTTACAGTTCTAGAATGGTTTAATTTTGAGGGATAGGAAAGGGGTGAGGGTGGGGACAAGGGATGAATGTTGTGGAATGGCTTGTGAAACTGCTTTTAATTCTCCTTTCTCAGCCACTGTGGTAAGAAGCTCCATATAGTTCCTAGTGACTAAGGTCAGTGGTAATCATTCATTTAGGACAATAAAGAAAGCTGAGAAAAATCCTACTCTACTCTTTGGCCATGTTGTTGGGGCTTTCATTAGTCAACTTTTACTTGGTCAGAGCTTCCTAGTCCATCCTGATTCTCTAGGTAGTTTTGACAATGTGCCTTACAGTGCCCAATAGGGATTGTCACTTACTAAATACTGGTTGGTGTGTTAGTAAATCTTGATGGCTGCTGGAGGGGGCATCTTAGTGTTCAGCTCTTCAGTGTTGTTGTGGTTTATAAGGCTGATTTAGGAAGGGTAGATGTTTCTCTTCCATTTTGTTTTGCTGAGGAAACTGAAGAAGTGAGCAACCTCAAATGAAGTATGCCTTTTATACCATTTTCCCTCAATTTTCTTTTGGTTTGTTTGGTAATTTCAGGATCTTACCTCAGTATTTCAGTGCACATAATGGAAATGAAATATTCGGTCAGAAATATAGACTATTTATATTTGGGACGTTTGTCTTTACACTAAAAAGAATCATGTGAACTACCTACCTCTACCTCTGCCCATGAATCCTAGACCAAACACACATTAGTGATTAGTGTGTGAATGATGTTTCATTAAAATGGTCAGAACTGGATTTGAATCTTGGCTGTGGCACTTATCAGCTGAATGATTGTTATCTCTCTGAGCTTCTACATTCCTTTCTCCTTAAAATGGAAATTATATTTTCTTCACAAGGCCGAGGTGATTATTAAATAAAACTATGAATGTCCACAATGGGACATATTATAAAGTCTTAATAACAAAGCTAATGCATGTGTAATTTTTAAAAATAGAATATTTTAAACTCTAAGTTTTCTTTGTAAATTAAAAAAAATAGTATTCTCCTTTTCAATAGTGGAAAACTAGGAAAAAATGAAATGAATGGGAGAAATTAAGATGCATATTATCTTTGCTCTCTAGTTCTCCATCAGGCATGATAGAAGGTACTCCACAACTTCATGCCAATGCCTGGAGAGTTTCCTCCACTTGTTTTGCACCTGTTCATGTTCCTATGGTGGACCCCTGCAACATTAATCAACAAAACAGTAAGTCCTTCTTCATGCATGAGGAAAACTCCACGTATTACTGTAATCTTATAAAATTAGAGAATTAGATATGCCTCTTTATTTAATAGTTATTTTTTAAAAGAACTCCAGAAAATGACTATTTTATTTACTAGTTCACATTCACAAGTGTACTTATTTTAGGTGTTTGTGAATCTTCACACTCTTCATAAATGTAGTCTAGCCTTTTGGAGGTTTCAGATTCTTTAAATGCTAAAGAAGAATCTCTGGAAATCCTGTAATAATACTGTTACAGTCTTGCGATGTTCGACTTCAGTTCCATAGTGTGACAACTCATGCAGATTCTTCCGTTACCATCATGAGACAGGTTCCTAGTCATATGGCATGTTATGGCTTCATAAGCAGGAGCCAGTGACCCAAGGAAGCCTGTGTTATCAAGTGTGCAACAATTTGAGATGGTCATGCTCCAGAGTTCCAATTTACAATGACAGTGCAACAAACATGCCAAGAATTTTTGGCTGTGTTTTTTTACTAAAGTTAGAGCAAACTATGTGAAAGGCTATTTCACTGATCAATAAATGAATACTATATATATACACACACACACAAAGATAGATAGATAGATCGATTTCCATAAGAACCAAGTACAATCTCTGGATTTTGTAGTGGCTGTTTAGAAGGATTTTGTTGATTATCATATGGTCCTTATTATTAACTTACAGTTTTGGTATCCTGGAAAGAATACAAGATAATGTTTTCAGTTCTGCTGTTGTTCTAACCTAGCTTCTAAATTTGTAGAAGATTGTTAACTCCTGTGGTCATTTTTCCTATCTAGAGTAAGAGGATTAGACTAAAGTCTTGTGGTCTCCATAATTCAATACTTTTAATCTCACTCCCATTTAATGATACTTTCTCCCCTATTCTGTCCTCAAATTTCTACTAACAGGTTTCCTTCTCCTTCCATCAGTCTTGCTCAGTTTGTTTCTAATTTTCTAGATTCTCTCTTTGATATTTCAGCAACTTTATCTTTTTAATAACATGTAAATGTTGGAATAGAGTCTAAAGGATAAATCCAAATTCCGTCTGGTCTTTTATGACCTCCCTTTTATATAATCACTTTTATTATGTATATATCACTTTTATATTCCCCTATCTCATGTCTTCTATGACATATAGTCTAGATATTATCCTTCTTCACCTTATCCATGACCCAGTTTTTAAAAATTCAAATAGGTAAGCATAGAAAGATCCCCAATAAAGGAAAATAGATAAAAATCAATAATTCAGAAGTAGATTTTGAAGAATATTTTTCACAAGGATCTTCTTGAGGCATCCTTTTACTTAATGCTAGTAAGAATATTTTTTTGATCTATAAATCTTTAGGGCACATAGTAAAAGCCCCACTGATGTATTCCTTTGTTTTGGATTTCTTGGGGATTAGAAGAATGCTTGCCAACAGAATGCTATTATAGTTGTTACAGTCTAAGTTACCTGTTTTCATATACATATTCATAGCCATGCAAAATATAATACTCAGATAATTACCATGTATTTCCTTACCAATGATAAATATATTTAAAATATTCAGCAAAATAAGTTTAGATTTTTAAAAATTCCAGTTAATATACAGTGTAATCTTAGTTTTAGGTGTAGAAGTGATTCATCACTTACATATAACACCTGGTGCTCATCACAAGTGCCTTCCTTCATACCCATCACGCATTTAGCCCATCCCTCACCCACCTCCCCTCCAGCAACCCTCAGTTTATTCTCTGTAGTTAAGCATCTGTTTCTTGGTTTGTTTTCCCCCTATGTTCACCTGTTTTGTTTCTTAAATTCCACATATGAGTGAAATCATGTGGTATTTGTCTTTCTCTGATTGACTTATTATTTCTCTTAGCTTATTGTTTACCCTCTAGCTCCATCAACGTCATTGCATATGGCAAGATTTCATCCCTTTTTATGGCTGGGTTCAGGTGGTTGTTTTTTTGTTTTTGTTTTTAGAAAGACGGGATCTAGATTGCTTTGTCAAAATTGGTTACTTACATCATTTCTACCTTATCAGTCATTCTCAAGGGAAAAGTCAATAAATTTCAAGAAATGATTACACAGACCTCCCAAAATGGCTTGGTGGTTATACTTCATGGCCTTAGCATGTGGTCCAATCCCTATTTCTATTCATGATTCATTAATTCATGCATTCCTAGGTTCACTTATCAGACATATTTCAGCTCCTAATATTTGCCAGACATTGTGCCTTGTTGCAGACATTGTATTTGATGACTATTTGGTAACTGCTACTGTACATTCACCCCCGAGACTTCATTGGAATGAGATGTTTGCCAATCCTGCCTGGATAATTGTGTATTCCAGGGAGTTGCTACAGCATCTGCGTCTTGCACCACTCTCACTGTGTGTGACTGTCTGGACATAAGCCTTCCAATCCTCACCAATTCTTTACAGCAGAATCGGGGCAATTTTCTATGAAGATCCACAGACAATGGGGTGATTGAGGCCATTTCTATTGACCTTTCTGTTACTCTTCTTATTCAGCTATAACACAATAATTCCTTTTTTTTTTTTTTTTTTTTTGGCTAAAAGCTTATTAGGTATGGAATAAGGGCTGTCACCAATACTACTAAAGGTAAAAACAAACTCACAAAACAGGGTAAATGGAAAATAGTGATTCTTGTTGAAAATAATACTACAATTCAGTATGTTCCTAGGAAAGCAAGATGTTTAGATAGTTCTGGAATTTGGTACTTAGCAGTATGATCTAAACTAGTAAATGAGGTGCTAATGGATTTGGGGGTGGGGGTTGTCTGTTAGTTGGATACGCAGCACACTGTGATGTTATCCACCGAGAGCTCTTCGCTGCTTGCCACATCTACATCAGCCCCGGGCTGTACTATCAGCTGTGCCGCCATGATGCTTGCAAGTGTGGAAGTGCCTGTCTCTGCAATGCTCTCGCCCACTATGCCTACCTCTGTAGCCAGCGTGGTATTACCATCGATTTCAGAGCTCAGATTTCATTCTGTGGTGAGTATGATGACATCACAGATAAAGATGATCAGATGACACTTTAGAGATTTTTGTGTAATTAACTGCCTTTTTTTTTTTTTTTAAAGAAGGTTGATATTGCCCAAGTTATCTGGAATATGATTATAGTGTGCAAACATGAAAAACAAAGGAAATACTTCACTTCTTAAAATTAGAGCTGTGTGGGATAAGACCAATCTTTTTTCTTTTTCTTTTTACTATTTTTATTATAAGCAAAATTAGAGTTATAACAGCATGGTTTGAGATATGCAGCAGAAATAATGTGAAAAATTTGAGGGGCACCTGGGTGACTCAGTGGGTTAAAGCTTCTGTCTTCAGCTTAGGTCATGATCCCAGGGTCCTGGGATCGAGCCCCACATCGGGCTCTCTGCTTGGCGGGGAGCCTGCTTCCTCCTCTCTCTGCCTGCTTCTCTGCCTACTTGTGATCTCTGTCTGTCAAAAAAAAAATTTTGAAAAAATTTATCATAGAAATGTCACATGACTGGAAAGTATAGGCAATTTGTAGTTAAATACACAACAGGCAATTATTTCAAGTTCAACCTCATGGCTTACGGTGTCTGTTGTCTCATTCATGGCAGATTGTGTCCTTTCTTTATATGATCTATAATTTTTTATGAGTTAATCTATATCAGGCTACCACTTGCCCTGCCACTGTTAGAATCTTTCAGCCCCTGGGTTTCAGGAGTGTTACTCTCAAAGTGTTACACGTTTCCATCCCGCTCCCTGCTACAGGTTTCATTAAGCTTTTTCCTATTGCTGCAGGGGTATGACTGGCCAGTTTTGATAGTAATTTGTCAGCTTGGGCTTTCTAAGACAAAAATAATGTAAATACAAAAGTAATGTAAATTCATATACCAAACTGCACAGGATGTAAATCTGAGATTTAATTTCTCAGAGGATACTTTATTTCATCAGACACCCCCACAGAATCAGAGGAGATTTACTGGCCTCTTCCTGTACTATGATCAGATTTCTTCTAGTTCAGGAGTTGGCAAATTATATCTTTGGGTTTCCTTTATTTTTGTAAATAAAACTTATTGCCCATATACATCCATATTGTCTATGGCTGCTTTGGAGCTACAAGGATGAAGTTGAATAGTTGTGATAGAGACTGTGTGTATGGCCTCCAAAGCTGAGGCCATATACCATTTGACCCTTTACAAAAAAAGTTTGCTGACCTCTGCTGTAGTATGTCTTTCAACTGAGGAAGGAGCTTTTCTGAGGGTCAAGTTAAAGTTCTCCCAGTTCCTTGCCTTGTGAAGGACAAACTCTCATTTTCCTTTCCTGCATGAGTTAAATGTAAGGTTCAAGATTACTGGGATTCATTCTCCCTTTCTCTTCTCTAAGTTCTGGATTTAATTTCCCTCTTCATATCTGGCATCTGGGGAGATAACCCCTCCCCCATTTTTTCTCACAAGATCAATTATACATTTAACATAATTTCCATTATATATATCTAACTTTTTCTAGATTTTTAGAAAAAGAATTTTATTAATTTATTTGAGAGTGAGCATAAGCTGGGGGAGGGGCAGAGGGAGAATGAGAGAATCTCAAGTAGACTCCAAACTCAACTGACTGAACCATCCAGACACCCTTCTAGTTTTTTAATTTTTTTACAGGTGTGTTTTTAGGTTATTTTACCATGCCTACTATAACCAGTTTGGGTTGGTCTAAAGAGAAATTGGGAAGGTTTAGAAAAAAGTATGAACATGATTCAGAAAGTGAAAAGTAAGAGCTATAAGTATGAATCAATTAAGCCAAGTTTTACCTTATTTGTAGAAGAGTTAAAGGTTACTTAACTTTAAAGAATGTCACAAACAAAATGATGTCAGTATAGCAGCAATAGATTTAAAATGTGAGGACAGAAAGTTTATTTGGACATGCAAATACCTTAAATATTAAAAAAATACAGTACAGACTGTTAAAGACTGTTATGGAATGTCACACTCCAAAATGTTTCAAAATAGAAACTTTATACATCTGTTACATTTCTATTGAGGCAAATGCAGTTGATCCTTGAACAAAGTGGGAGTTGGGGGCACTGATTCCCCACCACCCCCACACTCCAAATCCATGTATAGCTTTTGACTCCCCTTAACACTCAACTACTAATAGCTCACCATTGCCCAGAGCCTTATGGATAATATAAATGGTCAATAAACACATACTTTGCTTATGTATTATGTGGTATATTCTTTTTTTTAAAGATTTATTTATTTATTTGACAGACAGAGATCAGAAATAGGCAGAGAGGCAGGCAGAGAGAGAGGAGGAAGCAGGCTCCCTGCTGAGCAGAGAGCCCGATGCGGGGCTCGATCCCAGGACCCTGGATCATGACCTGAGCCAAAAGCAGAGGCTTTAACCTCCTGAGCCACCCAGGCGCCCCTATGTAGTATATTCTTATAATAAAGCAAGCCAGAGGAAAGACAATGTTATTTAAAAAATCATAAAGGAGAGAAAACACATTTACTCCTGTTATTTATTTATTGAAAAAATCCAAGTATAGGTAGACCAACCCATGTAGTTCATTCTAATTTTAGTATACGTGCTGCCGAAGTGAGCACCAGCCCATGTAGTTCAAACTCATGTTGTTCAAGGGCCAACTGTAAGCATTTTATTTATTTACTTATTTGCTTATTATTTTTTTATATGTAAAGAAATACATATATATTATTCTTTATATAGAAAGTAATATATATAAATATATTATATATATATAAAATAAATATATATATTTTTAAAAAATAATTTTTTCATTTTAAATTAAAAATTTAAAAAATTTATTTGAGAGAGAGCATGAGCACAAGTTGAGGGGGAGGGGCAGAAGGAGAGGGACAAGAAGGCTCCCCACTGAGCAGGGAGCCCCACAATGTGGGACTCAATTCCAGGACCCTGAGATCATGACCTGAGCTGAAGGCAGACGCTGAGTGACTGCGCCACCCAGGCGCCCTTGTTTATTTCTGTTATAGGATTCTGGAATGTTCTAAGGTTTACTGATGTATAATATATCTTGTTTTTTTCATGCTTCTATCAGAGGCCTATAACCCAGCCTAAATGTCTCTGCCCCCTGTGGTAGTCCTTCTCACCTGATGCTCCTTCATCCTAGGGGTCGTGTGCCAGAAGGGCATGCTGTACCATCATTGCTCCTCTTTTTGTCGCCGCTCCTGCACCGCCCTCGC
>ML104641.1:10029-33609 GCA_003697995.1 Taxidea taxus jeffersonii | reverse complement strand
TTTTTTTTTTTTAATTTTACCTGCTCTAATAGGTATAAATTGAATAGGTTGATACCTCACTGTGGGTTTGATTTGCATTTTCCTGATGATGGTTAATGATATTGAACTTCTTTTATGTGCTTATTTGTCAGCAATATATCCTCTTTACTGAAATATCTCTTCATATTAGTTGCCTTTAAGAACTGGATTATTTTGTTTTGTTTATTTTTTTCTGTCAAATTACTGAGTTCTTCATGTAATCTAGGTAAGATTGCTTTGCTAGAGGTAGTTTGTAAATGTTTTTCTCTCAGTATGTAGTTTATCTTTTCATCCTTTTAACAAGATCTTTCACCAAGGGAAAGTTTTTAATATTGATGAAATTCAATTTATTGATTTTTAAGCATTTTTTGGGACATGCTTTTGAAGTAATGACTAAGAACTCTTCATGAAGCCCTAGTTCCTAAAGATCTTCTCCTTTGTTTTCTTCTGAAAGTTTTATAATTTTATGTTTTACATTTAATTCATTATGTGTCTTTATATAAAATCAGTGTGCGAGGTTTAGAGCTGAGTTCCCCCGCGCCATTCCCCTCCGCCATGGGTATCTAGTTCCTCTATCACCATTTATTGAAAAGTCTATCTTTTGTTGAATTCCATTTATAACATTTGTCAAAAATCAACCAGCATAGGCTATTTCTGGATTCTCTATTTTGTTCTATGTGTCTATCTGTGTTTGATGTGTCTATCACTGTGTCAATACCCACTTTCTTGATTGCTGTAGTTACATAATAAGTCTTGAAATTGGGTAGATTGATTCAACCTCTTTATTCCTCTTTATAAAAATTATTTTAACTCTTATAAGCCATTTATTTTCCATATAAATTTTATAATTATCTTGTCTTAATAGAAAATCTTTTCTGGTAAGTCTCTTTATTAATTTGGGAAAAATGCCATCTGGACTATGTTGAGTATTCAAATCCACAAATGTGATATGTCTTTCCATTTTAGATCTTCTTTAATTTCTTGCATCCAGTATTTTACAGTTTAGTATACAAGTTCTGAATATATTTTGTTAGATTTACACCCAAGTATTTCATGTTTTTGGAGTGATTATAAATGGTACTGTATTTTAAAATTTCTTTTTCCCTATGTTCATTGCTAGGTATATAGAAATACAGTTAATTTTTGTATACTGATTTTTTGTTCTCTGACTTGCTGAAACTCACTCACTAGCTTTAGCAAGTTTTATGTGTTTGTTTTTTTGATACATTCCTTGGGATTTTTCTGTATATGCCATCATGTCATTCGGGAAGTTTTATTTCTTGCTTTCCAATTTGTATGTCTTTTAGTTTATATTATTGCTTTATTTCACTGACTAGAACTTCCAGTCACCACTGAACAGTACTGGTGTGAATGGACAACTTGCTTTGTTCCAGATCTTAGAGGAAGGACATTCAGTCTTTCACTATTAAGTGTAATGTTAGCTATACTTTTGTATATTTTTTATCAAATTGAGGGAGTTCCCTTTATTTCTGGTTTTCTGAAAGTCATTTTTTTTTTTTAAATCATGAACAGATCATGAATTTTGCCAAATACATTTTAGGCATCAATAGATGAGATCATGTGACTTTTTTTTTTCTTTTTTTAGCCAGTTAATATGGGGGATTAGGTTGAGTGATTTTCAAATATTGAACCAGTCTTCCGTCCCTAGAATAAACCTCACAGTTATATGTTTGATAATACTCTTTTAACAAACCTTTTTAATATATTGCTGAATTTTACTTGCCAATATTTTGTTAAGGATGTTTGCCTCTCTATTCATGAGGAACATTGGTCTACAGGTTTCTGTTTCCTTTTTATTTTTGACAATCTTTGTTTTTGATATCAGGTGATACTAATTTCATAAGATAAGTTAGGAAGTGCCCTCTTATCTTCTACCCTCTTATCTTCTGTTTTCTGGAAAAGATTGTGCAAATTTTGTGTAAACTTCAATATTTCATAGAATTCTCCTGCAATATTCTCTGGATCAGGAGATTTCTGGAGTTTTGTCATTACAAATTAATTTCTTTAATAGGTATAAGTCTATTCAACTTATCAATTTTATGTTAGGTAAGTTGTGATCATTTGTGCTTTTTAAGAAATTGGTCCATTTCTCTTATTTTGTTAACTTATATGTGCAAAATTATTCATGATATTCCCTTATGTTCCTATGTTCCTATATACCTTTATGGCCTATAATATGTCCTCTGCTTCATTTTTGATATTAGTAATTTGTATCATCTTTTTTCTTTGTCATCCTGCTAGAGGTTTATTTGATTTACCTTCTCACAGAACTTTTTTTTTTTTAATATTTATTTATTTATTTATTTGGCAGAGAGAGAGAGAGAGATCACAAGTAGGTAGAGAGGCAGGCAGAGAGAGAGAGATGAGGAATCAGCCTCCCCACCCAGCAGAGAGCCCGATGTTCCCAGGACCCTGAGATCATGACCTGAGCCAAAGGCAGAGGCTTAACCCACTGAGCCACCCAGGCGCCCTTCATAGAACTTTTTGTTTCGTTGTTTTTCTCTATTGTTTTTCTGTTATCAGTTTCATTAAACTTCACTTTTATTTTTATTATTTGCTTTTTTCTGTTTGCTTTGGGTTTATTTTGCACTTTTTCTTTTTTGAGATAGCACTTATTTTTTGACATGAGACTATTTTCTAATGTAAGCAGTAGTCCTTCAAATTACCCTCTCTGTACTGCATTAGCTGTCTCACAGATTTTGGTATGTTGAACTTTCATTTTTATTAAGTTCAGTGTATTTATTTCCCTTGAGAATTTTTTTCCTTGACTCAGATTATTTAGAAGTGTGTTGTTTTTTTTTCCAGGTGTTTGGAAGTTTTCCTGTTATCTGTTACTGATTTCTAGTTTGATCCTATTGTAATCAGAGAATATAGTCTATATGAGTTAAATTCATTTGAATTTGTCAATCTTTGATTTATGACCCAGACTATGGTTTATTTTGGTGAATGTTCCATGGAAACTTGAAAAGAATGTATGTTTTGTTGTTATTGAATGGATTAGATCCTGTTGTCTGATGGTACTGTTGCTTTCTTCTGTATCTTTGCTGATTTTCTGTTTGGTTTTTCTATCAGTTGTTTTGATAAGTTAACAAGAGATAGATTAAAAACTGGATTCTGATCTAAGACCAAGACAAGAGTGGTGTGTTTGACCAGGAGAGAACTGCATACAGTTATTTGTATAGGCCTGTGCCATATTCATGATGATGATCAGAGACCATGGGGGTTGTGGCTGACATATTGTTCATAGGATGAACCCAAGCTTTAGTTTATTTCTTCTCCATGGGTCTCAGTTTCATTGAGAGCCCAGCAGCTTGCCAGCTCACTACTACCCCAGCCACTTTGTTCCTGTGTTTTTCCAACTTTGAGGCTCAGGTGTCCAGTTTATCAGTAGCAGGACATAGCACTACATTGGCTCCAGTAGGCATAGAACATCAAAACCCTTGTGGTCTAGTGAGCAGAGGGCTTAGAGATGCATATCCAGTGCATTACTGGAGCAGTCATGTCATCATTACATGTTTCTGTTGTCTTTTCCATATAATAAAGGAAGGGGACCAAATTACTTGTAAACTTCCTTCCAGTTTTAAGATAGTTAATTCAGGGACGCCTGGGTGGCTCAGTGGGTTAAAGCCTCTGCCTTCAGCTCAGGTCATGATCCCAGGGTCCTGGGATGGAGCCCCACATAAGGCTCTCTGCTCAGCAGGGAGCCTGCTTCCTCCTCTCTCTCTGCCTGCCTCTCTGCCTGCTTGTGATCTCTGTCTGTCAAATAAAATATTAAAAAAAAGATAGTTAATTCAGTAAGCCGTACACCTAAATCACCATTTCACAAGGTTCATAAATTCAGTTGTCACCACCTTTCCCCCTTCATAATTATATGAAGGGTCTATCTAGTGTGAAGAGTATGCAACAGTTCTATATTTATGTAGAAAGAGAAGATTGAGAAAATGTTGCTAATTTCTTCATTAATTGTCTGATACTGTGCTTGACCTTACAGGAACAATAACTAAGACTTGTTCTCTGCCTTTCTGGGTGAGTTTCGTCCTTTGCTTATCCTGTGCTATACTGCAGCACTACACTTTCCATCTATGGTAATACTCAGTACCACGTTTGTCCTCTGTGGTGGAAAATTGGACGTGGGTAGAAAGTGGGTGAGCTCAGCTTCCCACTCAGGTCTCTGAGGATAGCTGAATCATTTAGCCACTGTGCTAGTTGTAGAAAATGCCAGGCAATTCTATTCAGAAACAGGAAACCCCTCTTACACATGCACACACACACACAACAAAACCTCAGAAGGGGATGTACTAAGGCTTAGTCATGTACAATTCATGGCAAGCAGAATTCACAGTACTAGGGGTTTTATTTTTCTACTATGGACATAAGAACTGTGAAGTTTCTAAGTGAAACAGCATAATACACACTAAGAAAGAACACTTTTTAAAATGGCAATTCTTCTAAAACCTTGTGTCATCAGAAGAGCTCTGTGGTTTTTGAAAGAGATTTAAAAAACAACTAAATATAAATCCATAAAGCAAGATGCTCCTCTTTTGTTTCATGACTTTAAGGTTCCACCAAGCACTTTGTCATGATCCCTGGGGCAGCAGAGTGACCTAATGAAAGTCTGCAGGATCACTGGTGCATTTTAGGATTCCTCTTTCTGTCTCATTTAAATGCTAAATAATGTCTGAGTGGCAGAATCCAGCAGCTCACTGATGCTCAGTCAGAATTACTGCCCCCAAACAGCTCTCCTGGTCAAAGATACTGAATTATACACCATTTTCTTTCATGGTTTAGAAGGACTCTGCTTTAAAGGACAATTTCCTATAAAAATCTGAATTTATTTTCTTTTTTTTTTCACGACTTTTTTCACTTGCAGCCTATTTGTTATAACCATTATGCCTCTTCCTCAAGGCACAATCAACCTATATTACATAGCATAATGCCATACAAGGATTTATTAGTTTACAAAGATTTATTAGTTTACTGCAATTACCATTTTATTTGCTCACCTCTCCTACCCTCTCCCTCCTTCTCTCAGTCAGCCTCTGTTTGCTGTGCGTTCACTCTGTGCCAAGCCCTGGGCCATGGATGTGTGGGGAGGAAAGCAGATGCTTGGGTTTTTCTGAAGGGGAGGGTAGAGGGAAGGGCCCCTGAAGACAAGCATGTAGGAGTCTATATTGGGATATTCAGATTCCTACTTTTAAGGAAGGCAAGCCTGTTTAAGGCACTCCTTAGTTTAAATTCCTTGAAAACTCCATTTTAATTCTAGGATAAAACCCAAGCCCTTAGAATGACATAAAGCAGGAAGCCACTACCTGGCCCTTGCTTACTTCTCTGCTTTCACTTCCTCACACTCCACATCTCACATGTTATACCCTTTTGGGACACAAAAACCTCCTGCTTTCCTTATCTGGGTGCTTGCTTTTACTGTTCTCTCATTCCAGCATGTGATTCTCTTAACACGCTTCTCCCTCGTTTGCACTGAGCTCTTTCCTACTTTTTTTAAAAAATATTTTATTTATTTATTTATTTGTCAGAGAGAGGGAGCACAGGCACACAGAGTGGCAGGCAGAGGCAGAGGCAGAAGCAGGCTCCCTGCCGAGCAAGGAGCTGGATGCAGGACTCGATCCCAGAACGCTGGGATCATGACCTAAGCAGAAGGCAGCCGCTTAACCAACTGAGCCACCCAGGCATCCTTCTTTCTTACCTTTCTTCAAGCCTTGAAGTTATCTCCTATTGGAAGCCCTCTTCCATGATCTGCCCCACTCTCACCTCCCTGCCAGGGTGAATCAGGTATCTTCTCTGAGTTTCTTTCTAGCATCACTTTCTCATCTGTACAATAGGAATAGTACATTTTGAAGGACTATCTTGAAGATGGCATAATGTGGTGCAGCCATGAAATAGCTTCTGCAACATTTTTCTGTACTTTCCACAGTTCTGCAGCTGGGAATTGATCTTCCCCCCACCCCAGGACACAGTCCCCAGTTCCTAACTATAGATGGATGCATCAGGGTACGTTGGCATATCCCAACATACGTAGTCCAACTGCATCCACAAAGATCCAACGTCAGGAAAGAAATAAAATGGTTCATCACTGTTATTGTCCACAATAAATAGATGGAATCGAACAGACTCATTTATGTTGCACAGAAGTAACATATCCACATCGAATCCTCTACTTAGTTTTCATAATACAAATTGTGATCATTGTGTTTTAAAAATACTCATTATTTTCTGTCTATTATCGCTCTTCAACTAACTTTTAAATTATGGATGTATCTGCTTTAGTTCCCCGTCTTTATCCATCATTCTAAGTAATACTTCAGCTATGTCCTTTACTAGTTCAGGGTTATTCAGGGTATCATTTATCTCAGGAATAGATCTTGTCATGTGAACTCGAAAAGGCCAGAGGAGGATAAACCTTCTAATAAGAGAATTGTGAAAAGGAAAGGAAATGAACCTGAGTGAATTTCTCTCCCTTCAGGGTTTGAAGAAATTTGAACCAGTCTCATGAAAATAGAGTATTTCAGAATACAAATTCCCTGACTATAATCTGGACAGTCTATACCAAATACAGTCAGTACTGGGAAAAATAAAAGGTTATGTGTTGGCTCTTAAAGGTGAATGAACACTGAATACAGGCACAATGCATAGAAATGACTCATGGACCCTTTTAATTAAGGCAGAAAATCGGAATAATCTTTTCTTGGCTATGTCCATGACAAGAGGGATTAATTTTTCTATTCCTCTTCTTCAGGCATTTGCCTATCTGGACTTCTTTTCCAGGCTTTTCTAAAGCTTATTTTCCCAGTTTAGTTAAAATTTCTTCCAAATGTGGAATGACGAGCATCCAATATGAGAAGAAGCTGTTTGCATGAGTGAGAAGGTGAGCTTTGCACTGCTGTAACTTGCTGGCAAAAGATGGAGGAACCCCAGCCTCCTCCTCGGTGGGAATACCCCACTGGATGTGAGGCCACTTGGGCTTCTTTTCTTCACTCTTCCCAGAGCTGGACATGGCAACTGGACACTGATTCAAGAGTACTGAAGTGACAGGACCAATTCCTTGCTAGGAGGAGCTCCTGCCCATTCCAGGGTCACATTCCTGGACACGGAAGGGGGGAAGGACAATGACTAAGTAGTGGGAATATGACCCTGGATAGGTCAGGAGTTAAGTTTTGTGGTAGATAATGTATGTTAAACAACTAAAAGACATACCAAGTAGGCTTTGAAGTATAATTTCTAAAGCACACCTTATCATGCTGTTCTTTAATATATTTCAGTGCAAAATTTTGAGGATGATTGAGTAACCTAAGAACTATAAAAAGAAAGATTAAAGACTGTTGGTCGCAGATGTGATGCCTCTGAGAGGGGCCCGGATTAGCCAGTAGAAAAGCAGAGAGTTTAGGCTGGATCATAGAATTTGAGAGAATTTTGAAATGTGTGAGGGACTATATAAACAATCAAATATATTAAGATATGATGTATAATGGGTACATACAACTGTCCCTCATCCTGATGGTTTTTATGTTTCTAAGAAAAAATAAGAGACATAAGGTTTTAATCTGAAGGAAGGAAATACAAGTGTTGAAGGTAGGTGCTTGTGTGTCAGAGGAAGAGTTTGTTGATTTGTTGATTTTGTTGATTTTGGGGTCACTAAAGCATAGCAACTTGATGGATCACAATCTAATTGCCTCAGCTGGGTACTGATTTTCAGATGACATTTCTATCTATTCCTGTCTTAATGCACATCAGATTACTGCCTCAACTGTACATTTGGGTTAGCTCAGTTAGTCTTCATCTAAAACCACAGCCTACTATCCAGACGGGTGAGTCGTCATTTCCCAACAATTACTGTATATCCAGAAAATAATTCAAATATATTCACTCCATTCTCAGAACAGATGTAGGAGGAGAGGAAACAGACATTCTTAATTGCTGTGCTCAAAGTAAAAGCTATTACTGTAGACTTAGTTAACTGATTTTCTCACAAAATTAATTCAAATGCATAGGGAGGTGGAGAACAAATTTTGTGGAGAAATTACACCTGTCATCTCTATGGGAGAGTAATTAGGCATCCAGAGGATGCTGGGTTAAGACCCATTACCTCAGCTCAACACATGTTGGTAGTTGACCCTTCCCCACATAATCCCTACCATTTTGGACATTTTTCACACATATACCTTAACACTTAGGATTTCATGATGGCACTCTACCTAAGGCAGAATTCTGCATAAGGCAAGGCTGTATGAGAGCATATGCCTGTAGTTTGGTTCATTAAAAATTGTTTTTTTACTAGGCTATATCTTTTCTTGTAGGAGATATATAATGAAATCTCAATGCATAAGTATTTTTTTATCTGTAATTTGGTAAATAACTCTGATCACATGTCCCTAGGAATAATCTAATGACTGGACTTGATTTGAATATGCAATTTAGTTTATAGAATAACAAGTGATCTCTTTCTTATGTTTATTCATTACCACTGCAGGAATTGAGCAAAATAGCTTCATATGGCTTAGAGAAGGTTTGAGTGAGAAAAGACCTGGACTCAAATAATGGGTTCCTCCACCAGTTGACAGCAGATTCACTTAGAGATACAACCTCACTGGCCTGTAGGCTTCCATTTCTAAATGGAATAATTAAAACCATATCTGAATCTTGTTGTAAGAATTGTAGATTTTAACACCTGACCCATAGAGAGAGGACAGAATGTGTGATCTGCCTTCCACCTACTGTATTCCTAGACCTACACCCGTTTTGGCTACTTTTTCAGCCGGGTTTATGAGTTGTGAAGTAGAACTTTCAGGCAGCTCCACTGTCATAAAAGCTTTGTCTCAGATCGAGATTTCTGCTCAGCTGTCGGCATTTCATCAGTATGTAATTACCATCTTGATCCAAAATATCTTACAGATCCTTTTATAAAGTATTACTGTGCCCATACTGATTAGGTTGTTATCCTACTAATTCACATTTGAGGGACAAATGCAGATGGGATAATCATAGTTTCATAGAATATCATGGTTTGAAGAGATTCTAAAGGAAATCTGTCCAACAGTTTATGAATTATATCAGAATTACCTTGGGAGCTCTTTAAAATACAAAGATCAGGGCCTGGGCCCAAGACATACTATGGAATATTATTTTTCTGTTTTCTAGTTCACTGATTTTCACTTAGATCTGTATTATTACCATTCTTAGGCTTGTTTTGAATTTAATTTGCTTTATTTTTAGTTCCTTAGAGTGGGAGATGAACTCGTAGATTTGAAATCTTCTTATCTAATTTTAGTGTATAGTGCTATAAATTCCTCCTAAGCAATACTATAGTGTATTTTGTATTTCATTTCAGTATTTTGATTTCATTTACATTCAGTAAAAAAAAACATACTAATTTCCTTTTTTATTTCTTCTTTCACCCATGCATGGTGTTCATTTAGATATGTGGCATTCATTTTCCAAATATTTGAGATTTTTCCAGTTATCTTTCTGTTTCTGATTTCTAATTAAAATCCACTGTGGTTAATGAATACACTCTGTATAACTTGGACCCTTTCAAATTTACTGAGACTTGTTTCATGGGCCAGAATGATCTATATTTGTGTGCACTTGGAAAGAATGTGTATTCTGCTATTTGAAGTGGAGTGTTGTTGTTAGATTAGGTGAAGTTAGTTCATTTTTTTAAAGATTTTATTTATTTATTTGAGAGAGAGAGAGACAGAAATAGTGAGAGAGAGCATGAATGAGGAGGAGAGGAAGAAAGAGGCTCCCCATTGAGAAGGAAACCTGACACCTTGATCCCAGGACCCTAGAACCACGATCTGAGCCAAAGGCAGACCTAACTATTAAGCCACCCAGGTGCCCCAGTTCATATTTTTATAGAGATCTACTTGCTTATTTACTATTTTTTTTGTTATTGAAGTACAGTTAACATATGTTATATTAGTTTCAGGTGTGCAATGTAGTATAGTGTGCTTACCACAATAAGCAGAGTTACCATGTGTCACCATACGACATTAGCATATTATTGACTCTCTTCCCCATGCTGTACTTTTCATCCTCATGACTTATTTATTACTTAGTGATTTTTAAAAACCTATTTTTATCAATTATTGAGGGTAGGGCATTGAAATCTCTGGCAATAGCTACAGTTCTGTCTATTTCTCTTTATAGTTCTATCAGTGTTTGATTCAGGAATTTTGAAACCATTATAGGGGTAGAAGCATTTAGGATTTTTATGTCCTTTTGATTAATTGACCACATCATCATTAGAAAATGAATATCCTTATACCTGCAACATTCTTTTTTGTGAAATCTCCTTTGATGTTAAATTAAACACTCCAGCTTTCTTTTTCCTAGTGTTAGTGTAGTGCAGGTCTTTCCATTCTTTTACTAGTAACCTATATTCGTCATTAGGCTTAAAATGTGCTTCTTGTAGACACCATATAGGTTGGTTTTGGCTTTCCTAACATTCAGTCTATCAATCTCTGCATTCTAATTGGAGTCTTTAGAACATTTACATTTATTGTAATTAATGTGATTAGATTTAAGTCTGTTGCCTTTTTATTGATTTTCTACAGATTCTGTCTGTTGTTCTTTTTCCCCTCTTTTTATGATTCTCTTTAATTTCCTTTGTTATTGTCTGTAACCGTTTATCTTGCTATTTTAGTGGTTGTTTTAAAAGTTTGTAGTATAATTTTTAACTTATCACAGTCTACCTCCAGGTGATTTTATACCAGTCTACACATAGTTACAAATGTGTATGTGTGGATACATATTTCTATCTTTCATCATTTTCCTTCTACATAAAGGACTTCCTCTGAGTTTTCTTTTAGTATGAGTCTGTTATGATGAGTTTTTCAGCATTTGTAAGCCTGAAAATATTTTTAGTTTATTTAAAAAATATCTTTATTGAGATATAACTCATATGCTCAAAATTCATCCAATTAAAGTATACAATTCAGTGGTTTTTATTTTTGTTTGTTTGTTTATTTATTTTTATGTATTTGAAAGACAGAGAGTGAGTCAGAGAGAGAGCATGAGCAGGGGGAGGGCAGAGGATGAGGGAGAAGCAGACTCACTGCTGAGCAGGGACCCCCTACTCAGGACTGGGATCATGACCTGAGCTGAAAACAGAAGGTGAACTGACTGAGCTACCCAAGTGCCCCTCAGTCGTTCTTAAATATTCAGGACATTCTGCTGCCATGATTTAATTTAATAACATTTTCTTTTTTTTTTTTTTAAGATTTATTTATTTATTTGAGAGAGAGAGGGGGAAAGTGCACAAGTGGGGGGGAGGGACAGAGGGAGAATGACAGGGGGAAGCAGACTCCCCATTGAATGGGGAGCCCAATGTGGGACACTCCATCTCAGGGCCCTCAGATCAGGACCTGAACTGAAATCAAGATTTGGACATTTAACTAGATGAGCCACTCAGGCACCTCTAGATTGAAAACATTTTCATCATCCCCCCAAAAGACAAGTATCTATTAGCAGTCACTATTCATTCCTACAACCTCCCACTTTGGGCAGTAGGCAACCAGTAATCTAATTTACATCTCTTATGATTTGCCTGTCCTGGACTTTGCATATAAATGGAACCAGAATATGTGCATTTTTGTGACTGGCTTCTATTACCTAGCATAATTTTAAAGGTTCATTTATATGATAGCAGGTGTCAATATTTCATTCTTGCTATTAATGGATAATATTTTATTGTATTTATTGTATTATTAATTGTACCAATTAATAATAACAAGATTCAATAAGGTATTAAGATTGTTTTCACTTTTGGCTGGTTTTAATTATGCTTCTATAAATATGTGTGTATGGGTTAAATTTTTCCAAATGATTCCTTTTTTTAACCCATTGTTTATTTAGAAGTGCATTACTTATTTTTCACGCATCTGTGAATTTATCAAATTTCTTTGTTATTGATTTCTAATATAATTCTATTATAATTGAAGAACACATTTTGTATGATTTCAGTCCTTTTACATCTATCAAGGCTTGTTTTATAGCATATCATATTATCCTAGCATGTTCCATGTGCATCTGAGAAAAATACATATTATGCTATTGTTTGGTAGAGTGTTTGTAGAAGTCTATTAAATCTTGTCATTTTGTAGTGTTGGTCAAGTTCTCTGTTTCCCTGTCAGTTGCTGTCTAGTTGTTCTATCCATTATTGAAAGTAGCGAATTGAAGCAAAGTATGATATATTGAATTATCTATTACTTCTTTCAATTACATTAGTTTTGTTCCTCATATAATTTGGGCTGTGTTAATAGTTATAGTTATTGCATTTGCCAGTATATTGACTCTTTATAACTATGAAATATTCCTCTTAATCTCTAGTAACATTTTAAAAAAGTATTTTGTCTAATATTACTGTAGCTATTCCACTTTCTTACAGTGCTGTTTGCATAATATATCCTTTTCAATCTTGTTGATTTTACACTATTTGTATCTTAGAATCTAGAATTTTTTTTCAGAACCAACAAGGTATTGGATTTAATTTTTATATTCATTTGGATTGTACTACTTAATCATTTTACATTTAAGGATATTATTAATACAGCTGGACTTCTGACATTTTGCTTTTCATTTTCTATGTCTTATTTGCTTGTTTGCTTGTTTCTTTGTTTATTTATTTATTTTCTCTGGACTCCTTTACTACTTTTTTTATGTTAAATGGATATTTCATGTATAACATTTTAGTTTCCTTAATGAAAACTTAATTTTTTCAACAGCACTTTTGGGTTTACAACAAAATTGAGAGGAAAGTACAGAGATTTCCCATATACCTCCTGTCCCCCACACATGATTTGCTCATTATCAACATCACCACAAGAATGGTATAAATTCTAAGGATAAGCATACATTGATGTATCATGGTCCCATAGAGATCATAGTTTATCTTAGATTTCTCTTGGTTTTATACATTCTGTGGGTTTGGACAAATGTATAATGACCTGTATCCATCATTGTAATATCATGAAGAGTATTTTCACTGCCTTAAGAATCCTCTGTGCTCCATCTATTCATTTCCCTCTCCTACACTAGCAACCACTTATCTTTAACTCTGTCCCTGGTTTGGCCTTTCCATAATGTCATACATTTGGAATCATACAGTATGTAGCTTTTTCAGATTGGCTTCTTTCACTTAGTAAAAAGCATTAAGGGTTTCTTCATACCTGTTTATGGCTTGATAGCTTATTTCTTTTTTGTGGTAGTACTCATTTGAATATACCACAGTTCATCCATTAACCTGCTGACAGACCTCTTGGTTGTTTCCAAGTTTTGGAAATTGTTAATAAAATTGCTATAAATATCCCTGTGCAGGTTTTTCTGTGGATCAATAATTTTAATTATATATTTTTTTCTTATTGTTGTAGTATTTACAAGCCTATTACACTACACATCTTATCAAAATCTTTTCTACTCTAAATAATATCTACCTTAGATCATGCTAAGTAACACAAATAAGTATAGAAATTTACTCTAGCAGCTTCATTCACTCACCCATTTTATGTTATTATAAATATTATAAACCTAATAATTTATTCTTCAGGTTATTATTTTATATAATCTTATGTCTTTTAAATTGTATTTACTATTTAAATACTATACTTATCATTTCTGATTCTGTCATATCTTCTTGTTAGGTTAGAGTTGTCATCTGGAATTATTATCTATTCTGGTACAGCTGTATTCCCACCATGCTCTTATTGTTAAACATATCACTTGTATTTTGCTATTGTTAAATGTATTTCATCAAATATATTTGTTGACAAACCTATATTTGTTACATACTTTTTTTAATTTTAAAGTTTATTTCTTGTTATAGTCCTAACAATACAACTGTATATGTACTGGGTTTAGCAATTACTTTTTTAATTAATTAGCAAGAAAACAAAGAAGATATTTGCAATTATGTTTTTTTTAATTTTTTTTTAAGATTTTATTTATTTATTTGTCAGATAGAGAGAGAGCACAGAAGCAAGCACAGGCAGAGAGAGTGGCAGGCAGAGGCAGAGGGAGAAGCAGGCTCACTGCTGAGCAAGGAGCCTGATGTGGGACTCGATCCCAGGATGCTGGGATCATGACCTGAGCCGAAGGCAGCCGCTTAACCAACTGAGCCACCCAGGCGTCCCTGCAATTATGTTTTTTTAATAATTGCCATGTAATTATCTTTATCAGCTTTATTATTTATTTTTGTTTTTTGATTTGAATTATTGTCTGAGGTTGTTTGCTTTTCACCTGAAGAACTTTATTAGTGTTTCTTATAAGGCAGATCTGCTAGCAAAAATGTTGTCTCAGTTTTTATTTTCCTGAAATATCCTTATTTTGCCTTTATTTTGAAAGATAGGGTTTTTTAAAAATATATTTAGCACTTTGAATATGTCATCCCACTGCTTTCTGCCTTTGTTTTTGATGAGAAGTCAGTTTTCAATTTAATTGAAATCTCCTTGTATATATGAGTTATTTTTCTTTCTGTTTTTGGCATTTTATTTTTGAGTTTCAACATTTTGACTATAATTTTTATGGATGTGGATTTCTTTGTGTTTCTCTTACTTGAAGTTAAGTTTCTTGAATGTGAAGATGGATGTTTCTCATCTAATTTGAGAAGATTTTAAATCTTATTTCTTTGAATATATTTTCTGCCCCTTTCTCTTTCTCTTTCTGATATTCCCATTATGCATATATTGGTGTGTTTGGAGGTATCCTGCATTTCTCTGAATCTTTGTTGACTTTTTCTTTTTTTTTTTTTTTTCCTTTCTGTTCTTTAGATCACATTCTCTCTACTGATTTAACGTCAAGTTTGGTGATTCTTCTATCAGTTGAAATCTACAGTTCAGTGTCTCCAGTGAATTTTTATTTTGGTTATTATTCTTTTCCATTTTGGAATTTCCAATTAGTTCTTTGTTATCTTTTCTCTTTATTGATATTCTCTATTCCATGAGACTTTATCATATTCCTTTAGTTCTTTAGATATGGTTTCCTTGAATTCTTTGAACATAGTTTATAATAGCTGTTTTGAACTCTTTGTTAAGTCCAATATCTGAAAGCCCTGAAGAGTAAGTGCCTAGTTTTTTGTTTTCCTCCTTGTTTGGGTCACAGTTTTCTCTTTGTCCATATATATATATGTTTTTTTTTTTTGAGAAGTTTACACTTCAGATAATGTATTATGGCAACTATGGATACTAATCCTCCATCATTTAAGCATTGATATTGTTTTTGGTTGTTTGGACCTTTATTTATTTGTTTAGTGATTTAACCTGTATTAACTCTGAGAAGTATATTCTACCCTTTCCTCCCAGGACAGGCAAACCTTTGATGTCTCTGCTCAGATTTTTTTTCCCCATTTGGCCTAGTTACTAAGTGGTTGAGTCTTGCCTGAGTCAGCAGGTCTACTACATATTGGCCAATGCGCATCCTTAAGTACCCTTTTCCAGTTAGATTTTTTATGAGAGGATGTCTTTGCAATTTGGAGCCTACTCTCAAAGTTTTGAAATTTTATATTTTACCACATGTTCAGCTAGGGACTGGGATTGAATATCCACTCTCCCCCAACAAACACACACATCACTCCTAAGGTGTTGCAGCCTTTGTCATACAGTCTTCCAGACTTCCAAGAATGCAAATGGTTTTATTTAATAAGATAAATAAATAAATAAATAAATAAATAAATAAAATTTTAGAAATAAATTAAATACATAAAACCAAAGTCTGATTTCCTTAAGAATTGCCACTGGGTCAGAGTAGTTTGTTCTTCCACCAGTGTTTGGTCAGTGGTTGTGTGTAAGCCCTTGTGCCACTGAGGCTTCCAGGCTTCACTGATGTATCTATTTGGGGGGAATGTTCTTAGTATATTCATATTTTGCTCTGATTGTCCCTGAGTAGATAGAACTTAACACATATTCATAGAATTTCTGATGCCCAATGATGACTGTGATTCCACAAGCTCTCTATAGGTGCCTCTTGCTCTGATTCTCAACTTATGGTTGCTCTGTTTTTTTGTTTTGTTTTTTAATTTGCTTTGTTTTGTCTGGTTTTGTTACCAGTGGCATAAAGCTAAGATCTTAAATGTTCTTTTCAAAAATCTCCATTATTTGCAGCAACGCCCTTAGACATGGAAGTCTGGTGCCAAATAATATCATCCTCCTAATATACAGACATGAAGAGTATTTCATATTTATGGCCTTCCTCTTTTCCTGGAAAGAGTCTCTCTTTCTATGCCACTGGATAGCTCTGGGAACTGGAACAGCACACTGCTACTCTCAGATGGTGACATCTCTGCTGTACAAGGACTGTGGGGGAGGGGTTTGGTGACTTTGGCCTATCTTGCTTGCTCTTTTCAGTGTGCATCCTTCACCCTACAATTGTAAAAGGTATGAACACCTGGATTAAGCTTCTTCCCTGAGGAAGGCCCCAATGGTGAAAGGCAACATTAGTCCTCTAGACTATGCCTGCCTGAAACAGAACTACTGAAAAATAAGGCTAAGAAGAGTGAGAAATACTGGTAACCTTCCCCTCTAAAGGTGAAACCCTAACCCTCATCTCACAACCTGGAAAGTGAGGACTTTTGCTATCTTGGTCTAGCCCACCCAACATAGATTTCCAAAGTAGAGTTTTTAAAATGGATCTGGGGATGAGATGGAGGAAGCATTTTGTGTCCAAAATGGCATAGACTCTAACTGTCCTCACTGATGGTTAGTAGCTTTTCTTAAATGAATGTATCTCTATTTGCTTTATGCCTTTAGGAAATAGGGACTTTAAATTCTTTTCCCTTCAGCTTTTGAGGTATAATTGACACACAAAAATTTAAGATATTCAAATTATGCATTATGATAATCTGACATACATATATATTGTGAAAGGATTCCTCTCATCTGGTTATTAACACACACATATATACATGTATATATATATATATATGATATAAATTCCACTGTCTTGGAAAATTTCAAATAAAAAATACAGTGTTGTCAACTATAGTCACCATGTTATACATTAGGTCCTAATAATTTTTGCTAGTTAAACGGCTATTTTATTTAAGAGTGGGTCTACTGAAATTCTCATTCTGCCATTTTGGAAGCCCTGTCACTTGCCTTCATTTTTGATATAGGATTCTGGGTTAGCAGCCACATTTTGGTTTTTTGTTCATTTATTCCCTTTCAGTACTTAAAAGACAATGCTTCACTTTTATCTCACTTGCCTTTTTCTGACAAGAAATGTACTGTTATACTCCTTTTTGTTCCCTTGTATTCCCTAAGGTTTCCTCTTTTAAGATTTTTTAAAGATTCTTTTAAGATTTTTTATCACCAGATCTGAGAAATTTGATTATGATTTGTCTTATGGCATGTTTCTCATGCTTGAGTCTCCTCAAGCTTCATGGATGTGTAGGTCTATAGTTTCATTAAATTCTGAAAATTTCAGCTATTATTTCCTCAAAGGTGTATTTGTCCTGATTCCCACACATCTTTTGTCTTCTCTCTATGTATATACACATATACAGAGAGAGAGAGAGAGACAAAACACAAAACATACTCTCTGTATATGTGTATATATATATACACACATATATATGTGTGTATATATATATACACATATACAGAGAGAGAGAGACACACACACACACACACACAAAATCCTAAATACAAAATCATATATATATGTGTGTGTGTGTGTGTGTGTGTGTGTGTGTGTGTGTGTGTGTGTAGAGAGAGAGAGAGAGAGAGAGAGAGAGAATCCTAAGCAGGCTCCACATTAAGAGTGGAGCCCCATGCAGAGCCTCAGCCTCATGACCCAGAGATTATGACCTGAGCCAAAAATCAAGAGTTGGACACTTAACCAGCTGAGCCACCCAGGCGCCCCACTTCTGTAAATAATCCTGAATGTCATTCTAGGGTATGTTAAGTTACTCAGAAATAGTTTAATCTCCTAAATCCTGCTTTTTTAATTTGTTCTGCATATCTGGACAAGTGCTCTTGGCAGATTCTAGGGCTAATTATTCTCCACTATTAAGTCAAGCATTTTGTGAGTACCAAAAACCCCATGAATTTTGCATTTTTCCACTCTGGCTTTTGAGAACAGGTGCTGTTCCCAGTCATATGAGAGTGGACGAAACCCTTCTCTAATTCTTATGGATTGTTCTTACACTGATTTCAGTTAGTTTTCCTTACCCACAAGCATTGATAAGTGCTCTGCTGGATAGCGGAGAGAGGCCTTCTGCAGATCTCCATAATTCTCCTGCGCAGGTCTTTCGTCTTCCAAGTTGTGTTCTGTGAAAGCTATATGCCTTTATCTCATTAAACTCTCAGCTCCATCTCTTCAACTCAGGCAATCCACAGAGCTCTGCCTGGGTGCCTTATCATGAGCCACAGCCTGGAAACTTCCAAGGCAGTAAGCTGGGGCAGTTGTCAGGCTAACCTTACTTATTTCCAGTCTCAGAAACCACTGTCTTTCATTACCACATATCCAGGGTCTTGAAAACCATTGTTTCACATATTTTTTCTGATTCTTTACTGTTTCAAGTGACAGAGTAAATCCAGTTCCAATTACCCCATCTTGGATGAAAACAGGAGTGTCCATTGTCCTGGCTGAGTTTAACATTGCAAGCTTGTTATTTCTCTATAGGCTAGCATTTGTGGATGTTGAATTTCTTCTCTCCACTTGATTTGAGGAGCTACTGCTTAATAGCAAGAGGGTTTGTATGGTTTTTTTTTTTAGCCCCTTTCTTACTGGCTTGCTCCTTAAGTAATATTTGTAAGAGGGGTATGCTGTAGTTAGTATTTATAGTGGTTTTATATCCACCACATTCTAGTACTTGTTTCTAATAGTTTGCAGAAAGAATGAGAAAGATGAGTTGATATATGTCCATACCCTAGTGGTCTGTTTCTGACCACTGTGTTCTGAGTGTTCTGAGGTAGTCCCTGATTCTGTGTGAATCAATTGACCACTCTCTGGCTTAGAAACAAATGGGAGAAGGGGATTTCTCTTAACAAGAACTGCCCATACCTAGCTTTTAAGATTCTGGTAGGACAAGTGGACTCTACAAGGGTTGTTGGAGTTTTATCAGTTAGTGGCAAATATTATGATAACTATCATGTGTGTTATATATGTTTTTACCGTGATTACGTGGAAAACCATTTATTTTTACCTATGTCAACCACAACAATGAAAGAGCTTAAAGTTTTAAAATATTCCTATCAATAAACCCAATCTTCCTCCAAAATGAAGTTTTAAAAATAATTATCATTCTACACGAACATTGACCAATCCTGTCATTACATGTACCTTGAGCCATAACTATAATACAGTTGTTGAAGGCTACTGCCTGAAGTCACACCCTGATGACACACCATTGTGTTTTCTGTTAAGGCTCATCCGCCCACAGGGAGATTTTCCAGTGTCATCCTGGGGCAGAGTCTGTTCATTGTCTGAATCCATCTACTTCTCTCTGGCAGCAGGCCAGTCTTCACTGATAACATTTCCTCTCTAAACAGATCATTCTGATTTCATAAACTTCTTTAGAAATTTTTACAACAAGGTTATGGTAGTTTTGTTTAAACCATTGACATTTTCCCTCAACATTTAAATTGTTAAGTATCTTAATGAAGTAATCTGCTTTGGGTACAACGTTTCATTTTTTCTTTTGGTTATTTTTATTTTTAAGTTAAAAAAGACATTGTATTGTAAAAAATGTGGGATGTGTGAAATAGTATGAAAAATTAAAAATAAAAATACCACCTACCCAGAAGTTACCATATGTGAATATTTTGGCATACTTCTTTCAAGCTTCTATTAAAAAAATTTTAAATAGTGAAATTATAGGCTTTAGTAGTCTCACTTTCTCCACAAAACTTTATAAAATTGATATTCATGTGTCATGAAACAATTTAAAGCTGTAACTTGATTGTTTTATATTTCTCCATTATTGGACATAATAGTAAGACATATATAACACACATGATAGTTATCATAATTTATTCATTTTTTAAGTTTTTTATTACTATAAATAACACCAGTGCATCAATTTTTATCTACATTTCACATTGCTGTAAAATAACCCACTCCAAGTTTTAGTAGTTTAACACTGATTATTGTGTGATTTCATAGTATAAGTAGGAAGCAGCAGGGTTGGGCTTAGCTGGAGGATCAGCTGGGGCCTGGCTGGTGGCTGCTGGTCTCACCAGCCCACCTGCCCAGGTGGGGTAAGTGGCATAAGTAAAAGAACCAGAATACTTGGATCTATCTCTCCATGTGGTGAGACTCTCTATGTGGTGTCTCTTCCTCAAGGTGGCTAGTGTGGGCTTGTTTACAAAGTAGCAATTGGAATTCAGATGGGTCCAGAATCTTGTCATGAGCAGAAGGATCGGGAGGGAGACAAACCAAAAGAGACTCTTAATGTCATAAAACAAACTGAGGGGGCGTGGGGAGGAGGCGTGTTGGGGTTACATTATATGTTTAAATTAAAAAAAAAAAAAAAGAAGTCACGTAACATTACTTCCATGATGTCCTATTACTCAAAATCAGTCAGAAGGCTTACTTAGATCAAGTAGATTCTACTCTTGCTGGTAGAGTTTTGGTCATTTTCAATCTACCATGACACCTTTTCCCTAACTTGAATTTGTAGAAGCAGAACTACTTGGACAAAGGATACAAACTTTCCAGAGTGACCATCTTTAAAAACTTACCACTATTTCTCCAGTTCTAGATCAAAAACTTGAACATCAGTAGCATAAAAATAGTGAAAGGGATAACTTCATCTGGTTATAAATAGTTATATCTATAAATATGTAATATAATGTAATCAGTATTTATGATATTATTAATATATAATATCATTATTAATATATCATAAAATAATCATTAATATAATATAATAATATAATATAAATAGTTATTAACTCTTATCTGGACCAGTGCCTTGGGCTTTATCTAGGTACATATTTTCTGAAAATAAATTCTTGAAAAGTTACCTCAATAAATCTTATCCAGTATCTATCTTTCTAGAGAGCAATCCAAACTGTCAATAAACATATCACAGATACTGTTACATATGACATTGGCTGTGAATTGAAATTACCTTAAGTGTTTCCATTATATGGTCCATTCAAAAGTAATTCAGCTAAATAATTATTTTAGATGCATTGCTTTTAAATGTAGCAGAAAAAAATCATATGTAGAATATGTTGAAAATACATATGTATTAACCTACTTAAATATATTAGAATGCAGTCACTGAATATTTAGCATTACTGTATAATGTTATTATAGAAGGTTAATAATGAACCTACAGGGGTAAAAACAGTGATGAACTCTTTAATACTCTCATATTCTGAATATTTGTTTTATTTTTCAGGTGAATGTGCACATGGCCTTAATTTTAACTCCACACTTATCATGAGCAGTTGTTCTCCCAAATGTTCATAGGAGAGGAAACTTTTGAGTGAAAATTCACTCAGAGATTCAGTTGAGAGTAGAGTCTGGGGTACAGTGGCTGGATTCTGCTCTGATAGGAGCTGACAGGCCTGTATGGCCTCTGTATATAAAACTACTTAATCTGGCTGTTTTGTTCACCTCTCAAATTTCTTGCCTAGATTTTAGGTGCTCACAGTTTCTTCTTTTCCCCTCCTCCCCTTCTCCCCCCCCTCCTCCTTATCCTTCTCCTCCTCCTCCTCCTTCCCTCCTCCTCCTCCCCTCCTCCTCCTCCTCTTCCTCCTCCTTCTCCCTCCTCTTCTTCTTCTTTTTTTTTTTTTTAATTTTCCCTTCACTACTTCTTACCAACCCCTGGCAAAGAGGCACATACATATATTTTTTTATGTTGGAAGGGAAGAAAAAAAATTAATATGATAAATAGTACCAGCAGACCAGTCTCTTCTTGCTTCCAGATATCACCATAATGTGAGGTTTCTGTATCACTTCTTTGGGGTTAAGCTTAGCTGGTGAGATGGTACATTCCCCCTGAGCCTTCTCAACAGCACCTAGCCCCAGACCAGGTCAGAGTACATTTTCGTACAACTGTGACCCTGTGGTGTGAGGCACTCTTCCTAGAAGGGAGAGTTGGAGGTGGGGGAAGGAGCAGGGAGAGGTAAACATCCTCTGAGCAGTTCCAGACTCTGCTCTGCCTCTCTCCCTAGTCCTGTCTGGAAGAGGCTTTGTCTATAGCTGCCATGGGCATGTGTGGAAGTTCCTAAGAGACACATGGGTTGATGGGGCCTTCTCTAGGTGGGCATAAAGAATTCCAAGTTTACAGAGTAACGACCCATATAGAATGATCCATCAATTTGAAATAGGATTAGTCTTTGGAGTTTTCTCACCTCTCTCAATTTTGTCCTGATTTCCCCTTACCAAGCTGGTTATGCAAATTGTAAAATGCTAATTTACCAATGTATTTGCATTTTATCAAGTAACACATGAATATTGAAAAAAAAACAATTTCAGTAAATAAATACATATACACATACATATCTACGTAGGTAGAAAAACAGGGGGGAAAAAGCTCTAGTCAGGTAAGGAAAAAATTTGAGCAAGATCAGGAATGTTGCTAAATGTTCTTCAACTTTTAATGTGTATTTACTTGCCTGGGATTTTACCCAGCGAGCTTATCACTTAGAAAATAATTGTGTCATAAATGCTCAATAAATGCCAACTGGTATTGATCGTACATTTAAGATAGTACTCATCCTCAAGGCAGAGGTCCAATGTTCCAAACATGGCACCTTCAATTCAAAGTTGGAACTGGATTAGATCAATGGGCAACAGGAAGGGTTAGACATGTTATAGTGATCACCTGTATGCTTTAGCACAGAACTGGCCATTTTTCTAAAGATATAAGGCATTTCTAGGGTGGGAGTCCTATGGTCTTTAGCCAACATCTAATTCTGAAAGACTAACAGTATTTACTGTGTTGTAGACCTAGGCTGATATGTTGGATATCTACACTGAATGTTATATACCTGGGCTGAATTTTGCATATTTAGATCAATATGTTACATAGGTAAGCTGATATACTGCATACCCAGGTTCGTGGATTACATGCCTAAGCAGCTATATCACGTACCTAGAACCACTCCCATTCCCCATACATACATAAAAATCTACTCCGGAAACTTGTCCTTTCTCTGTTAATGCCTTGCCCTGAAAGATTATTTTTGTTTTGTTTTGTTTTGTTTGTTGTTTTTTGTTGTTTTGTTTTATTTTATTTTGCCTGGAATAGTCTTAATCATAGAATGCCCAGGACACAAGGAGAGGGTTCTATTCTCAGCAGTTAGAGTAAGCAGCTAATTAAATATTCTAGAAACATCTTACCTTTGCCTAGTCCTTTTATCTAGAAAAATTGAGGCAGCTTCACTGTGATCAAAATAATATCCCCAGACTTTCCTAAATTAAAAAGATATCTAGGGTAACATCAGTATAGATTTGGGGAAATACCAAAGTTAGATTACATTAGGTACAGTGAGCTCCGTGCTCTTGAATTATTTCCACACCATGTTCAGCTTTCTCTGTCTTAATGACCCCTCACCCATTCCCTTCATATTCACTTTG
>RCUC01141957.1:0-41433 GCA_003697995.1 Taxidea taxus jeffersonii | reverse complement strand
TTTAGCCCCACATCCTCCCACACGGCCCAGAAGGACACAGCTGCTGCAGTGATGTACACTGTGGTCACTCCCATGCTGAACCCTTTCATCTACAGCCTACGCAACAGTGACATGAAGGGGGCTTTGGGGGCCCTCATCAATAGGAAGCCAGTTTTTCTTCAGTGACCATAGCACTGGGATGTTTGAGGGCCCAAATCCAGTGCCCATCTGTACAAAATTTTCTTGCACCTCTTACAATTTTCTTCCTAAAGTTTGATGTTTCATTCATATGGCTCTCTGTGTATTATGTCATTCTTCCAACAACTATTTCTTGAACATCTGTTATACTGTAGACACTCTTTTAAGTGCTGAAGTTTCAGCAGGGAACAAACTAAATCCCTGCCCTTGTAGTGCTCACACTGCAGCCTGAAGACCACATCGCAGTTAAAGGAAGTGCTCGGCAAACTAGAAAGACCAGGATACAAGCCCCACCTTGGTTAACATTCAAGTTTATCTGTTCTAATAAAAAGCCGCAAATGCAGAGGCTCAGAACTCCTAAGATTTTGCAAGCTGAACTCTGTGTTTCTGTAACAACACAGTTCCTTCAAAAACCTTACGTAGACATCTGGTCTACTTGTGTCTAGTATGTTTCATTGCAAGGCACCAGATCCAATGTGTGTTTCTAGCCAGAGTTCTTGTGTTTATTGATTTTGCAATATTTGCTTCCTTGAACCACCTACATTTTGGTCACTCTCAGTTAATGGTCATCTGAAACAATAGCCCTGGGTCGGAGGCAAGATCCTTATTTATACTCTTTTGAAGGACAGGAAGCTGTTGGCTCTTCTAACCTTGTGATGTTTCTGACTTTGAACAGTGGCCAGTTCTGGTCTGGGATCATCTCTGTCTTGTGATTCCTTGCTGCCAAGCAGCGAGAAGCAGACAACTCACAGTGACGTCATAGCTCTTTCCAATCACTTCTAGACACACAGGCTCAGTGAACGAACAATCTACCTTCCAGGTTATCACCAGTGACGGTATTGCCAGATGTTGGTCTTTGCCATAACAAGGGTCTCCAGCTTTCCAGCCTGTGACATTTGTGTCCTTACCACCAGACCACGCAGCGTGCAACTAAGTTTTCAGTTTTGTGATGTCAGCGTCTCACTTCTGCTCTATTTTCTGTTTTAGTCTGCTGACTAGCTTATGTGCTGTATTAGTTTCCTGGGGATTTTGTTTTAAAAAAAGGTACCACAAAGGAGGTGACTTACACAGGAGTTTGTTGTCTCATGGTCCTGGAGGCCAGAAGTGGAAAACCAAGGTGTTGGCAGGTGGGTTCCTTCTGAGGCTGTGAAGGAGAATCCAACTGAGCCCCTGTCCTAGCTGGTGGGAGCTGGTGCTCTGCTGGCCATCTTTGGGGTCCCTTAACTTGCAGATCATGCTTTGTCTCTACGTGGCATCCTTCTTGTGCATGTCTACCTGCAAATGTCCCCTTTTAATTTTTTTTCATTTTTTAAAAGGAATTACAATTGACATAGCATTATGTTAGTTTGAGGTGTATAGTATAAGGATTCAAGAAATTGTCTCCTTTTTAGAAGGACACCAATTCTCTTGGATTAGGAGCCCACCCAACTCCAGTATGACATCATCATAACTGTTACGTCTGCAACAATCGTGTTTCTAAGTAAGCTCAAATTCAGAAATATTGGGGTTTGGACGTAAAATAGGAATTTGGGATGGGAATATAATTCAGCCCATAACATTTGCTAAAAAAAAAAAAGAAAGAGAGAAAGAAAAAAGGATTAGAAAGGAATATGGCTTGAGTAAGGTAAAAGTTCATTTTTCTTTCATGTGACAGTCGGCGTTCTAGGTCAGTGGGTGACTCTGCTTTAAATCATTCAGAGACCCAATTCCCCATGTCTTATTTCTGGCCCATTTCCCAGAAATTGTTATTGCTACGTTACTACAAAAAAACAAACACTCAGAGAGCACGGTGAGGCAATCACCTGTTCTCAAAGCACCAGGTAGGTCTCCCACCCTGTCCCAGGCTACAGCTCGCTGCAAGAGAGGCCAGAAATCGTGGTGCAGCTGGCCTGCGTGCTGCCAGGCTCTGATCCTCTTACTACAGAAGAGGGAGAGGGTAGACTTTTGCAAAGAACTAGCAGTCCACCTTCCAAGCCTCTGGCCGCCAATTCCTTGAAAGCATGCTCCTGCCCCACCCAGAGAATCCACCTTATACCCCTCCCTGAAGATAGCCAGAAGTCCCAGCTGTCTGCGAGCCTGCTGTCCATTCTCTAATTAGTATTAATTTAATAGTTCTTGGGAGATTAAAAATGAATATACATGAAAGTTCTGTCTTCTCTTTGCATGCAGGGACACTCTTCAGCAGAACTCCCTTGTGTGGAGCATGTGTGTGAGCACCATTCTCATTATTTTCTGTGTGAGTGGTGCCTCCTGAGGTCAGCATAGTGACTACAACCTGTTCCACTCTTCCTAGCAGCCCAGCCTTATTCTCACTGGAGCACCTTGTCTACCCCATGTGACAATAGCTGATGCAGATCTATTATGGTGGGATGTAGTCCCTCACTTGCTGGGTAACAGGATCCTTTACAATGGACCTTAGCAGTCTCCTATACACAGTTCCTATCTCCACTCTATCCTAAACTCATGCTTTCCTAAGTCTTAGGGCCTTGGCATATGTGGTCTCTCAGCTAGGAAAGCCACCATAGACTAATGATTCTTTATCCTCTGCTATCCATGCCAAGTTCAAGCCTCTTTTCTAGGACATTTTTCCTTCATTGTTCATCAGCTCTCAGGATCCTCACTGTGACCCATATCTAAACATTTAGGCTGGATGTGTCTGTGTCCATCTCTGTGCCCCCAACACAGGCTAGAACTTCTCAAGGGCCGAGTCTGGGACTGAACTTTCTCTGCTGTCTCAACACTATTGAGCACAAGACTAGGCAGAGAGAGCAGGGGGAGCAGAGGGGACTCTTTGTTGAAAAAATAAGCATGAGTTTAAAGAGAATTTTTACAACTAATAGTCAGTGTTTTGCAATGGAATCATAGGAATTTTGATTCTGATTAGAAGACTGGACAAGAACAGGTTTATCATTCTCATGCACCTGTTTGGTCTTTCCTACCTTCCCTCAATCATTCCTTCATTTGATTATTGTTGGGCACCTACTATGTGCCAAGGCCCGGGCCAGGGGAGGAAAGACAGCATCTTTGTCCTTCATCCAGTTCACATTTGAATGGAGAAGACTAACAGAAACCCAATACTTGCACACACAATAAATTTATGGTTACAGTATGACATGGGCTCTGAAGCATCTGATGCTAAGAGCGAGGGTAATAGGAGCCTGAGTTGGGGTCAGAGAAATCTTCCCTGAGGACATGGCCTTCAGCTGAAATAAGAAGGATGAAAGAGAGTGGAACTGGCCACAGTAGGGAGGGAAGAGTGATTCAGGTCAAAGAAGCACCAGGTGTGAAGGCAAAAGGCTGGACAGGACATCCCAGGGCACCTGTACTCCCAGAGGTCCCGTCCTGCCTCATAGCAATCATTTTAACAAGCCACTCACAGTAAATGTATTTCTTCTTCTGTTAAAAAAAAAGTAGAAAAGATCGTTATGCTTCTGAAATTATTTAGGTGCTGTGAAAATTATTGCACCATTTGCTTTTTGGGCACCCACGGGTATTCTTGCAAATAGAGAATGTCTAATCCACAGATAACTTTCCAAAATTCCAAATCTGGGGGAATGCTAAGGTTAACAATGAACGAAGTCGACATCATGCTATTTAAGAAGACATTTCCTCCAAGCGTTTATTGATTTTGATTTTTGTAGCCTTGCTGTTATGTTTTCAAACATCAGAGCTTGGGGTTTCGGATGTTTTCTTCCAGGTCTTGAATAGTCTCAGACTTCTAAAAAACCTTCTGGCGCGTCAATGTCCTGGCGCCTCCCAGCGTCCATGCTGGGAAACGCACTCTGCGAGGATGCAGGGTCACGCCCATCCTGGGGTGCAGGAAGTCAACCCGCAAACCACTGATGGCCTCCCGGCTCCCCAACCCTTCTCTCATAGTTGTCCCCGCCCCATGAAACCCAAATTGCAACTAGAAGGAAGTGTCCTCCTCCCCGACACAAGATTCCTGTCATGCCTCTCTGCCTTTGCAAAATGAAGTTCCCTCTCCATTCTTTTACTTACTTATTTTATTTCTAAACTAGTTTGATTGAGTTATCACTGTTGTACGACAAGCGGAACATATTTAGAGCCTACGATCTAATAAGTTCTGAGTGTGTGTACACGTATACTTTTAAAATAATAATTATTTATAATAATAATTTTAAGTATATAACATACAAATAATATAAAATTAAAATAATAATTTTAAACTCATGGAAGAGTTGCAAGAATTTTACAAAGAGTTCTTTCGTGTCCTTCTCCTACTTTGAGATTGTTCACCCTTCTTTTTCACATTTGCTTTATAGCGCCATCTCTGTATATAAAAGTATTTTTGGGGGCGCCCGGGTGGCTCAGTGGGTTAAAGCCTCTGCCTTCAGCTCAGGTCATGATCCCAGGGTCCTGGGATTGAGCCCCACATCGGGCTCCCTGCTCAGCAGGAAGCCTGCCTCCCTCCCTCTCTCTACCTGCCTCTCTGCCAGCTTGTGATCTCTGTCAAATAAATAAATAAAATCTTTAAAAAAAAATATTTTTTTTCCTGAACCACCTGAAGGTAACTTGAAGACATAGTGCCCCTTTACCCCTAAATACTTTATGTGCATTGCCTAAGAACAAGGGCATTCTCTTATGTAACCACAACAAATTTATATTCAAGAAATTAATTATGGACACATTTTATTATGTAAGAGCTAGTCTGGATCCCAACGTTTCCAGTTGTCCCCGAATGGCTACAGTTTATAGCGGTTTTATTCTGTTCCAGGCTCCAGAAGGTAGAAGCGGGATCAGGTGTGCCTAGATCTAGTCCAAGATTAAGCACCCATTTCTACTTATCATGTTTCTTTTGTCTCCTTTCATAAAGGCCAGCTTCTCAGCTTTACTTGCTCTTTCATGATATTTAAAAATATAATACCATGCGAGATTGTGGACTGTGGGAAACAAACTGAGGGTTTTGGAGGGAAGGAGGTGGGGAATGGATGAGTCTGGTGGTGCGTATTAAGGAGGGCACGTATTGCATGGAGCACTGGGTGTGGTGCATAAACAATGAATCTTGGAACATTGAAAAAAACAAATAAAAATGAATTTAATTTTTTATTATACATTTTCCTAATGGTTATAAACATCGAGAGAGCTTTATAACGAGCTCTGATATGCCAGGCACGCAGGTTCAATGGTTCCCAAATTTACGACATTGACACGTTTAAAGAATCCAGGTGGATTTTCATGTAGTGTGTCTCTCGATGTAGGTTTATCAGATATTTCCTCATGATTAGGCTCAAGCTGTATAGCTGGGCAGGAACCACAGACAAGGTGTTGGGTCCTCGCATTATTTTGGGAAGTACCCAGTGCTATTTCTTTCTCCCTCTCTAGGGACCTGGAAGTCTCACCTTCAGATGTTTCTGGGGGAGACCAAGGGGTAGGGTGTCCTGAGGAAGAGCCAGCAAAGGCTGCCTGGGCAGATGGTTTTGTGGGCAGAGGGTTGTGGGCTGCGATGTACTGGGCCTGAGTGGGTGGTGCTTCCCAGGATGTGCAGAGGGACATAGTCCCATTCACTTCTCACATTCCACTCTCTGCTTCTCTGGGTCGGTGCCTTCCCACTTTCTAGCTGGATTCCAAGGAGTTTCTGCCACTCTGAGTGCCTCAGGAAGGCTCAAAAAGTTAGAGGGAGGGACGCCTGGGTGGCTCAGTTGGTTAAGCAGCTGCCTTCAGCTCGGGTCATGATCCCAGCGTCCTGGGATCGAGTCCCACATCGGGCTCCTTGCTCGGCAGGGAGCCTGCTTCTCCCTCTGCCTCTGCCTACCACTCTGTCTGCCTGTGCTCACTCTCTCTCTCTCTCTCTCTCTAACAAATAAATAAATAAAATCTTTAAAAAAAAAAAAGTTAGAGGGAGGTAGAATCAGAGACAGGTGGCTGCCATAATCCCAGAAGCTCTCTTGGTAGCATTAACAGGTGGCTGGGGTTCCGGCAGCAGTGGCGGCAAAACTTTGATTGGTATTATCCAGGCTTGGCAGGAACCCTCTCCGACCCCATCAGCTCCTCTACTTGCTCCAGATCTCTCTTCACTTCCCAGTGAGTCTGTATGCACAGCCTCCACTTCCTCACTCATTCATCAAACACTGAGCACCTCACTTTGGGGTACTCCTAGAATGTGACCAGATGATCAGTGTAAGCTCCCCCCCTTCACCTGAAGCAGAGACATGAAAACAACATCACAGCCCGAGGAACCCAGATGGGACATGAAAAAATACAAGATGTTCAACCTCACCAACAATGAGGCACTGGAAGCCCCCACAAGATCCCATTTCACTCATCACCCAAGGTGGAGGAGTAAGGCTGGCAACAAGACTTTTGGAGAATGTAGAACAAAGACACCCTTATCCATGGCTGGGGGGAGAGCAAATTGGGAAGATCACTTTGGAGAATAACTGACAATATCTGGAAAGGCTGAAAAAGTACATATTCTAAAATTTAGTCATTTTTAGCTTTGCACCTGCAGAGATAAAGGGCATAGAGATGTGCCTTATGGGAAGCATAGTGTATATGCTTCCATGTGAGCCCATGAGAAGGTGTGATCAAGAATGTATATGGTAGGGCGCCTGGGTGGCTCAGTGGGTTAAGCCTCTGCCTTTGGCTCAGTCATGATCCCAGGGTCCTGGGATCGAGTCCCGCATCGGGCTCTCTGCTTGGCAGGGACCCTGCTTCCTCCTCTCTCTCTGCCTGCCCCTCTGCCTACTTATGATTTCTCTCTGTCAAATAAATAAATAAAATCTTAAAAAAAAAAAGAATGTATATGGTAGATAAGCAAAATATGGTGCATCCATACAATGGAATATTACACGACCCTACAAAGGAATAACAGTCTGATTCAGGCTACAAGATGGATGAAAGTTGAGGACATTATGCTAAACGCAAGAAGCCAGACACAAAAGGACAAATGCTGTATGGTTTCACTTATGTAAGGTCTTTAAAAGGAGTCAGATGCATAGAGATAAGAAGTAGATGGTGAGAGTAAGAGGCTGGGGGAGGGGATGGGGAGTCGGTGTTTAATGATCACAAGATGAAAAAAGTTCTGGAGATGGTTGGGCTGAATGTTGTACAACAATGTGAATGCATTTAATGCCACTGAACTGGACACTTAAAAATGGTTGAGATGGTAAATTTTATGACATGTGTATTTGACCACCATAAAAAATTTGGAAAACAAATCATGAACAACACTTCTCATAATAGTGGAAAATTGGAAAATACTTAGATTTCCATCACCAGCAAAGTGGACAAATGCATGAGGGTATATTTCCACGATAGAGAATCTATCACTCTGGAAGTAAATGAGCTAGAGACTTGTGTATTGATCTGAATCTTAAAATATGACTATTTTTATGAATCTTAAAAATAATTCTGAGCAAAATCCAGCAAGTTGCAGAGGCATATGTAGAGTGACCCTATTTACATAAAAAATTGTAAGACCCATAGGGTCATGACAGGCTGTATTTAGAATAGTGGTCACCTTGGAGGAGGGAAATAATGGGACAAGGGAAAGTATACACAGGATTTTCAATTGTATCTTCGATGCTTTATTTCTTAAGGTGGGTGATATTTGTTATATTATAAAGAATACTTCTACATTTTTTCTTTTGACCTGTATGACTATGTTTTTGAGGGATACCTTGTGTAATGAATGGCATATATGTGAACACAGAAATTGGTGAGTTCTGACATTATGTATGGCCTGTGAAATTATTACCATAAGCAAGATACTGAACATTTTTGGAATGCCTGAAATCCAAATGCTTCTCTTTCTCTGTGTGTGTGTCTCTATCTCTGTTTCTGACTCTCACTCTCTCTGTGTGTCTCTCTCTGTATCTTTGTCTTGGTTTCTCTATGTCTCTGTGTCTATGTCTTTCTGTCTCTGTTTCTCTCCCTGTCTCTCTCTCTCTTTGTGCCCCTGTCTCTGTGTCTGTACTGCTCTTTGTCTCTGTCTCTCTTATACATTCTTGATGAAGTTCCTGGTTCTTGTCCTCTGTTCTCAAAGAAGAATGTGGGAACAAGTAGAAGGATCCACTGGCCTGTATCTGGGTTCTGTCTGCAATGCTCAGGCTGATGTCACCCCCTGGACATCCCCTAGTGGGTATCCTCCAGGACTTCCAGCCTCCCCGATATCCTCCCATCCCTGAAGCAGAGGCTCGGTGTTGTCCAGCCCTTCCACCTACCCCCTCACTTCTATGGCCGATAGATCACCACTTCCTGCTGTTCTTTCCTCCTAAAATGTCCCTCCTTCCTGTCCCCTCCTATCCTTTCCAGCCCCCTGCCTCTCCTCTGTCTCCTGGACACCCAGTCTGTGCCCTCACTGGTCACTCTCATGGCTCCCCTTTCTCCCCTACTCCCTGGGCAATCCCCAAAGTAACCTTGTAACCAAGTCCAAGCTCCCTACAGGACAAGCCAGTAAGTGGAGAGGTAAGTTGTTGGGGTGGGAAAGTGAATTTATTAATCAAACCAGGAAACCGAGGATGGCGGACTACTGTCTCAAAGAGCCATCTCTCTGGATATGAAATTCGAGGTGCTTTTATGTTGCAAAAGGGAGAAACAGGAGGGCGTTGCAGTCAAAAGATAACTGACATCCCAGGAAGGTCGTGAAACTTCTTTGTCTTGGTCATTTGATCCTTGGGTCATGTCTTTCCTGAAAATCTCGAACCTAGTAAGTCATTTCATTCGTTCTTTCTTATCTCCTCAAGTGAGGTAGGTTTCCGGTAAAAAAGCAGTTTTTGCAAATCTGAGCTGCAAACAAAATTCCTTCGATGGTTAACAAGCCTACAGGGCTCATCAGAAGTTTCTCAGCTGTGGGTCCCAGCAGCAAGGGAAATAGAAGCAATATGAAGTCAGACATTCTAAGTTTCTTCCAGTTACAACCTTACTTGCCTCCCTGTGGGCAATCCCGCAATAGCTCTCCCTGCTGACAGCTCACCTGTGCTGAGGGTTCACTGTGTGTGACTCTATGCATATGATTGCATCTGATTCTCCAAGGTAGCTACTGTTAATCTTTTTGTTTGTTTGTTTTTAAAATTATTTTATTTAGCTACTGTTAATCTTATTCTCTAGAGGAAGACTTTGAGGTGCAAGGAGGTCAAATGCCTGGGATCTATTTGCTTTCAAAGCCCACTCCTATAATACAGCACAACATAGGCTTTAGCATGGCTTACATACATAAAGACTTTCTGGTCCCATTCATAAGGGGACTGTCAGGACTAACTAGTCAGGACTCAGAGAGGCAAAGTTACTAGTCCGAGGTCATACAGGGGATCTGGCTATCTTCAGAACTCCTGCTCTGGGGCACCTGGGTGGCTCAGTGGGTTAAAGCCTCTGCCTTCAGCTCAGGTCATGATTCCAAGGTCCTGGGATCAAGTCCCACATCGGACTCTCTGCTTAGCGGGGTGGCCTGCTTCTTCCCTTCTCTCTCTCTGCCTGCCTCTCTGCCTACTTGTGATCTCTCACTGTCAAATAAACAAAATCTTAAAAAAATAATGCTGCAATGAATATGGAAATGGAGCTATTTCTTTGAAACACAATGCAAGATTCCTGATGAACGTGGATGCAAAAATCCTCAACAAAATATTAGCAAACTAAATTCACTAGCACATTAAGAAGATCATGCACCATGATCAAGTGGGATTGACTTCTGGGATGCAAGGAAAGTTTAATGTTTGTCAATAAATAAATATGAGAGAATGCTAACAGAACAAAAGGTAAAAATCATATGATCATATTATTAGATACAGAAGAAGCATCTGAAAAAACTCAATATCCTTTCATGATAAAAACTTCCAACTAGTTGGGTATGGAAGGAATGCAGCTCAACATAGTAAAGGCCATATATGACAAGCCTACAGCTAGCATCATGGCCAATAGTGAAAGGTGGAAAGCTTTTCCTCTAAGATCAAGAACAGGATAGAGATGTCCACTCTCACCTCTCCTATTCAACATGGTCCTGGAAGTCCTACCCAGAGCAGTTAGGCAAGAAAAAGAAATAAAGGGCATCCAAAGTGGAAAGGAAGTAGTAATTGTCTTTGTTTGCTTATATTTTAACTTAAGTGGTGCTTGGCAAGGCCAGCTCATCTCTTCCTTTTGAAGACTGAGGGTTGGAATCATGGGAGACAGTGTATTCTGGTTGTTGGCTACACTTCAGCTGGGACTGGGCTGTAGCACCTATAGATGGTGTCTCCATGTGACAGCTTGGCTTCCTTACAACATGTGGCTGGGTTCCGAGAGCGAGCATCCCAACAGGACCAGGTGGAAACTGTATGACCTTTAATGAAACAGCATTGGCAGTCACATGGGGCCACTCTGCCATTGTCACAGTGCCCCTCCTGTCCCTGATTTAAGGGGAGGGGACTTATGCCTCACTTTTTGATGGAAAAGTATCAACAAAAATTATCCTTCACGTTGCAGGGACAATATGTGGGATGACAGACATTGCTATGGTCATCCATGGAAAATGCAATCTGCCAACGTCTCTGATTATGATCTTTTCCTCTCACACTTTACCCAGTGAAGAATCCTAGCCTTAGTCATTTTCTTAGGCATGTTATTTGCATTGCTAAGATTAATTTTGTCCTGTGGATTCTTTTCAAGAAATTTTTTTGAAGACACATGTCCATTACATGAATAGTGGTTTAGTGAAATCTGGATAACTCAAGCCATTCATACACTTTACCAAGCATGTGAACTCCTGTAACACAAATTAAGACTAATATATATACTATATATAAATTTTACATATATAATATATACATTTACTATATATGTTTGTATATGCATACATATATAGAGGAAATGATCTCTTGAGGAAAAAGTGGACGTTTCTCTCTTGAAATTATTTTGTAACCATGAGTATATTGCTTATTTAACCTTTAGCTGAATACCTTGAACATTAATAGACTTTCCCATTAAGTAAAAAAACAAAAACATAAATGACTTCCACTGGAAATTTTTTTAACCCAAGAATGAGTTTTATTACCAAAGTGAATTGTTTGTATTATCAACTTATTTTGAAATAGTTACAGATGTACAAGAAATTTGAAAAATAGTACATGAATTCTGCATACCTTCCACTGAGTTTCATCCAGTAGTTACATCGTATATAAGTATAGGTATAATATCAAAATCAGGAAATTCATATTAGTACAATGTATCTATATAGTTGTATGCAATTTTATCACAGGTGTGGATAAAATTGTCATTTTGAGGGTATCATAGACATGGAATCGCACAATATATAACCTCTTGTGATTGACTTTTTTTTTTTTTGGTCCTCAGCTTAATGCCCTGAAGATCTGCTTATGTTGTTCTATGTATCATGGCATTTTGTTCCTTTTTAATTACTGGGTATGTCATGGGCTGAATTGTGCCTCTCACTCCAAATTCATGTTGGTGTTCTAACCTCTACTAACACAGACCATGACCTTATTTGAAGATAGGGTCTTTATAGAGATAAGCAAGTTTAAAATGAGTTCATTAGGCTGAGCCTTAATCCCATATGACTGGTGTTCTTATAAGAAGAGGACATTTTGTTAATGTGGTAGGAAAAGAAAAAATGAAACAAGATGGGATCGGGAGGGAGACAAACCAAAAGAGACTCTTAATGTCATAAAACAAACTGAGGGGGGTGGTGGGGATAGGGGTTGGGAGAGGGTGGTGGGGTTACATTATATGTTTAAATAAAGCTTAAATAAAAAGAAAAAAAAGATTAAAAAAAAAAGAAGAGGACATTTTCCCATGGAGATAAACACAGAGAAAAGATGATATGAAGACACGAGGAAAATACATCTACGAACCAAGGAGGGAGGCCTGGGACAGACGTTCCTCTTGTGGCCATGGGAGGGAGCCAACCCTGCCAACCCTTTGATCCTAGGCTTCTGGAATCCAGAGCTGCAAGAAAATAAATTTCTATTGTTTAAATGACCCAGTCTATGGTACTTTATTCAGTTAGCCTTAGCAAACTAATACAGGATAGAATATCATTATATGGGTGTACTGACATTTATTCAACCATTCATGTATTGAACAACATTTGGGTCATTTCCAGTTTTTGGCTATTCCAAATAAAGCTGCTCTGAATATTTGTGTGCAGGTTCTTTTGTTGGCTGTATTGTCATTTTTATAAATATTAAGGCCAACAGTTAGTGAAATTGATGTAAAATTTCATTTGGTTGTTATTTCTTTAAATATTTAATGATTTCAATTTTGTGGTTTTACTTTTGTGCTTTGGAGCAAAACTCTGCTTTGCTCTTTTTTATTTTGTTTTCATTCCTAGATCTCAATTATTTCTAGAAGATTCTGGGATGCTGCACAGTATTAGTGGGCAGTGTCCAGCTTTGAAGCTAGAGAAAAGAAATAAGGGGCTGGTTAGGCCCTCTGGTGAAACATGCTTCAGGAGAATCTTGGGAATTATTCCCTTGATTTTGAAACACTAACATCTCCTAGAGCTTGGTGTGGATTACACATAATGAAAGAGAGTGTCCTTGTGAATGGGGTTGAGGGATGAATTCCTCTACATTTGTATTTATTATCTTCGTGATGAATTGATCTTTTTATCATTATGAAATGTCCTTCTTTATCTCTGATAATTCTCCTTGCTTTCAAGTCTGTTTTTCCTAATATTGATGTAGACAGGTCAACTTTCTTATGATTCTATTTTCATCATTTGGTTTCCATACTTTTGTAAGAAATCCATAGCCAAGGAAACTTGAATCATCAATAAACTTATAACAAGATGCTCACCCTCACTAGAAATCAGGGATATTTACATAATCAAGAAATATAATTTCCCACCAGGAAATTGGCTAATTTTGAAGTTTTACCATTCAAAATGGTGGTGACATAGTTGGTAAAATGACCACGTTCCTCTGTAGGTGACAATCTTTTCAGGGTACTTTGGCAAAAATCTATCCAAGCAAAAGTGTGTGTACTTTATGGTGGAGGAATTTATCTTTTATTTTATTTTATTTTTTTTTGAGAGAAAGAGAGCATGCATGTGAGTGGCACAGAAGAAGAGGGAAAGAGAGAATCCTTTTAAAAAAAAAGATTTTATTTATTTATTTGTCGGAGAGAGAGAGCACAAGCAGAGGGAGCGATAGGTAGAGGGAGAAGCAGACTCTGCTGAGCAAGGAGCCCAACGTGGGACTCAAACTCAGGACCCTGGGATCATGACCTGAGCTGAAGGCAGATGCTTAACTGGCTGAGTCACCCAGTCATCCCAAAGAGAGAGAATCTTAAGTAAGCAGGCCCCACACTCAGTGTGGAGACTGATGTGGGGCTGGATCTCATGACCCTGATACCACAACCTGAGCCAAAATCAAGAGTCAGAGGCTTAACCAACTAAGCCACCCAGGTGCCCCACAAACTCATTTTTTGGAGATTTCAGATAGGTGTGAGACAGAGTAAGAGAGGGGAGGAAGTGAGAGACCCAGTCCTTCTGACAGGGTCAGTGGCATAAGTGAAGATGTAGGAAGAGCTGGAAGCAGGTCTAGCGTCATTTTCCCCACTGAACTTGCTTAAAGCCTCTCATGCCTATATTCATGAAATGTCTAAGAAAAAAAACTAATCAGCCCCTCGCAACTGATAATTTTTAAAAATATATTATTTATTTATTTCAGAGAGAGAGTGAGCAAGAGAGAGTGTGGGAGGGCAGAGAGAGTGGAAGAAGAAGATTCCCCACTGAGCAGAGACCCTGATGCAGAACTCGTTCTCAGGATGCTAAGGTCATGACCTGAGCTGGGGGAAGATACTTAACTGACTGAGCCACCCAAGCACACCAACTGATGAGTTACTGAACACTACAGCTGAAACTAGTGATGTACTATATGTTGGATAATTGAGTTTAAATAAAAAAATTTTAAAAAACGTAATCAGGGGAACCTGGGTGGCTCAGTGGGTTAAAGCCTCTGCCTTCAGCTCAGGTCATGATCCCAGGGTCCTGGGATCGAGCCCCATGTCAGGCTCTCTGCTTAGCAGGAAGCTTGCTTCTTCCCCCCTTTCTCTCTCTGCCTGCCTCTCTGCCTACTTGTGATCTCTGTCTGTCAAATAAATAAAATCTTAGAAAAATAAAATAAAAAACATAATCAACCCCACAGAACCTTACTCTTTTCTATGTTCCCGTCACTCTACTCACCACAGTGGAATATTTCTTTAAAAGTATCTCAAGTTTGGGAAGAAATATGCACACATCGAGTCCATTTTTTTTTGTAAGTTCAGGGAAGCTTTACTGGATCTGGGAGGAGCAAGGGTACAAATGAAAAGAGAAGGGCAATAGAGAAGATTCGAGTCCTTTTGGTTTGTTCTTACTAGTTTGTAAAACTGCATTAAAACATGCCCTCCCCACCCCACTCACCTGCCTAGCCCTGAAAGCAGCAAGACCATGATAAGACTCTGACCATCATTTCACCTATGACCTCAGAGTGATCCGCCCAATGATGACAGTGGTCAAGAGGAGACAAGAGAAGTCTTACCACCATGCTCTATCTCCTTAACTCGATTTTTACAATTTCCTTTCTAGTCTTCAGAAGCATTTGCCAGTTGGAAACATTGTGATATATTGAACATGGATGTGGATAGTTTGGGTTAGAATCCCAGTTCCCCTACTTCCTAGCTGGGGGACCTTGGATATATTGCCTAAACTCCCTGTGCTTCGGTTTCTCCATCTATAAATAAGATAATAATAGTATGTACTCACAGGGTTGTTGAGGGTGTATGCTGTGATAATAGAAACCCTGCTGGTTTTATGGATAAAAGTTTATTTATTGCCCATGTAAATTCCAGTGTAGGTCATCTCTGATCCATACTATACCACCCTGGTACTCTTCTGTAGTCAAGTTATGATACTTTTATTGTAGTGTTGTGTAGTACAAGCAGTACAGTACATCCCTGATACCTATATTGACTGGTGCAGACAGCTCTGAAAACGGAGCTTAGACTGAGATGTGGGCTTGGTGACATAGTTCAAATACTTAAAAGCCCCCACTCAATTGATCCCTTTTTTGACACACACATAGATTGGCACCCATTGTTCAAAATGCTTAGGATGACTTGTCAACTCAGCCTTCATATGCACAGGAACAGCTCTGATTCCTATACATTTGGTAAATATCTCTGTAAAGATAAATTTCAAGGATGTATCTTTCCTCTGGAAATCTTTAATTGAGTAAATTTAACTCTTGTACCTAATGGTGATGACAACAAAACTTTAAAAATGGCAGCATCCAATAACAGATGGCCTTGATATTCAGATAAGAGTGGGCCTCACCATCTTACATCTCTGCTTCATAGTAATTGAGACAGTAAAAGTAACACATGCTTAGCAAAATAAGTCAACTGGAGAAAGACAACTATCACATGATCTCCCTGATATGAGGAAGTGGAGATGCAACAGGGGTGGGGGTTAAGGTGGTAGGAAAAGAAAAAATGAAACAAGATGGGATCGGGAGGGAGACAAACCAAAAGAGACTCTTAATGTCATAAAACAAACTGAGGGGGGTGGGGGGGAGAGGGGTTGGGAGAGGGTGGTGGGGTTACATTATATGTTTAAATAAAAAAGCTTAAAGAAAAAAAATAAATGGAAAAATCTGGAAAAAAAAAGTAACACATGCTTGGCCTGCCCGATCAGGGTCATCTTGAATGACAGTCTTCCACTTCTGTGAAATCTAAAAATGTGACTCAAACAAAGATACTACTGAGAACCAACATGGGCAGGGACTTATAGAACATCACTGCCAGAGTACTAGCCCTATATCTCCTTTCTTACTTGGATTCCAGAGATTGGATCCAAGACCCACCACTCATTGTGCATAAATGCATAAGAATGGGGTGTAAGCCAGGACACTAATGAATGGCTGAAATATCCACAAGCTGTTGGGTTAGTATTATTTTGGTAAAATTTTCCTTTTGTTTAAGAATGAAAAAAAAAAAACAAGCAAATAGACCTTCCTCTTGTTTAAGTGATTGGGTTCACTATTTTTGTTTTCTATAAACCTTCAAGAAAAAAAGCAGGTCTGGGAGGAGAAAAGGAGTTGGTTATAGTACAGCTTGCACCACATGACCAGCAAATGAGACAGGCCTCAACTGTAAGGGAGGGTCCTAAGAACATCTCTTTGACCTAAAGCCAGTTCCGCCAAGGACCTTGACCAAAGCCATTCGAACCTCTTGGTTTCTCAGGCTATAGATGAGGGGGTTGAGTGTAGGGGTGACAAGGCTGTAGAAGAGGGAGACCACATTGTCTTGCTGTGGGCTGTGGTAGGTACCTGGAACCATGTACATGAACACGGCTGCCCCATAAAAAAGCCCCACCACAGTGATGTGTGAGGAGCAGGTGGTAAAGGCCTTGTGTCGGGCCTCGGCAGAGTGCATGCGGAGAACAGCCCTCAACACATGGCTGTAGGAGGTGGTGATGAGTGACAGGGGCAGCAGCAAGATCAGCACCCCCGAGATGGACAGCGACAGCTCATAAGCAGAGGTGTCTGCACAAGACAGTTTCAGCAGGGCAGGCAGCTCACAGAAAAAGTGATCCACAGTGTGTGAGGCACAGTAGGGGAAGTGCAGGGTGATGGAGGTCTGGATAGAGGCCACAAGCATACCCGACAACCAGGAGGTGCCCACCATGAGCAGGCAGACCTGATGTCTCATGAGCACAGGGTAATGCAGGGGGTGGCACACGGCAACATAGCGGTCGTAAGACATGAGGGCTAGTAGAACACCCTCAGAGACACCCATTAGCATCAGGAAGAACATCTGAGTTGCACAACCCCCAAAGGAGATGGAACCCTCTCCCTGCAGGAAGTCAGCTACCATCTTGGGGATGGTGACCAGTGGAAAGCCAACGTCCAATAGGGAGAGATGACTGAGCAGGAAATACATGGGTGTGTGGAGCCTGGAGTCTATGTGGATCAGGAAGAGTAGGATGGCATTGCCCAGAAGGCCCATAGTGAATATGATAACCACAAGGGAGAACAGGACCAGATGTGGCCCTGAGTAGCTGAAGAGCCCCATGAGAGTGAAGTCTGAGCTCACTGACTGATTTGATTCTCTCATCCTCCAGGAAGCATCACACATCTGTAGGAAAAACAGGATATTTGGAAGGAGTCTCAGTGGGTAATAGTCTTGTCTTACATGCCAAATAAAATTGTTTGGTAGTGGTTGCTTAAAGTCTCAAGAAGGATGAGGAGCATTTTCAGTCTCAGTAGAAAAACAAAATCACTGATTTATTATGTCTGCTTTGGTCAGGAGATAGGGAATAGCAAAGTCTTGTCTTTGCCTTCCAAGTGAGCACTATCCACCAATATTTTCAGTCGAACTCTGTCCCTGAGCTAGGGAGTGCAAGTTAGTCCCAGTGGAATATTGGAATATACCCCATCCAAGATGCCTTTCAGCCAAAGCAGGGGAGGTATTCCAAAGAGATTATATATCAAGTAGGGAGAATTTGCCAAAGATAATAAGGGATGATGAGCCTGGAGAAGGAGTATGGAGTGTGTGGATTTTTTGGTATATGGTTAAGGGAATATACTTGGATAGAGCAAGATTTGAATACCAACTCAGCTATGTTCTAGCTTTGTGACTTTGGACATGTTATTTAACTTTTCTGGGAGTCAGTTTCCCCATCTGTCTATAGGGATAAACAACACCTTCCTTGTAGGAGTAGCTGGGAGTATTAAATGAGATAATGAATTAAACAACTCAGCTCAATGACAACCATATGGTGATTTCTTGTTTTAAGTTCACAGCTATTAGTCATATTGTAGAGGAAATGTATACATTAAACAAGTCAGCTGGGTAGGATGGTTCACCTATGATAGGATAATGTATGCCTGGTACTTAGCTCAGTGTCTGGCATATAGTAAGACTGTTCAGCATGTATTAGTCCTTTTTGTTGATGTTATTCAACATTATAACTCTTGTCCACTTATAAGACAAAAATTGACCAATTCAAGTTTATTCTCAGTCATGCTCTCCTGAAATGACAATTTCCCTGTTCTTACCCTAAATTGGTGGTTCTTAACCAGAAGTGATTTTGCCCTCTTTCCTGGGACATTGGCAATGTCTGGAGATATTTTCAGTTGTCATGGCTGGGGCTGCTAATGGATCTAGTGGGTAGAGATCAGGGATGCTACTAAATATCCTATAATGTACAGGATGGTCCCCACCACAAAGAACTGTCTGGTCCCAAATTTCAATAGTGCCAAGGCTGAGAAATCCTTCAACTGACATCCATCAACTCTTCTCTGATCTAGAGCAGAGCCTCTGGGAGATCTCTTGGGTCCATTATCTCGGTCTTCTAGCAGAGATAAGCTTCATGTCCAATGTATGCCTAGAGATTAATCTGTGAAGTTGAATTTCGAGGTACATTTTAAAGGAATTATTAATAAGACTAGTCCCAACTTAAATCCCTGGAGAATTGCATTGTTTCCATGACTCTGTATAGAGAAGGGATGTTCTTTCATCATTACCCTTTGGGGTAAACTCATAACCAATCACTCTCTCTGGAGCTAGTCAGAGGATTTTCAAGTGGACAGTGTACTTATTTCTTCTCTTTTCACCCCCATCTCCACCTCAAGCGCCCCACCAAAGGGGAAAAAGGGAAGTGATTCCTATTAAGCATTTGCTATATACCGGACAACACATTAAGATCAGAGAAAGGCTGTTGGGTTTCAGTTGAGTGTTTCTCAATATTGACACTATTGACATTTAGGGCTGGATAATTTTAAGTACTATAGACATTTAACATTTAAGTGTTACAGGCATTTTTTTTCACTTGATCTCACTGGTACATAGTATCATCTGCTGTGTATAGGTGAAGAGCATAGATTCAAAGAAGTGCAGGAGCCAACTATACTGGGTTGAATAGCATTGCGCCCAATTCATGTCCACCTGGAATCTCAGAATGTGCCCCTATATGGAAAGAGGGTCTTTGCAGCTATAGTAAGGATCTTGAGATGAAATCATCCTGGATTTGGGGTGTTCTCTAAATCAAGCGACTAGTGCTATTGTAAGACAAGGAGAGGACACACAGAGACAGAAAGAAGGTGGCTGTGTGAAGATAGAGGCAAAGATGGACTGACCTAGCTATAAGCCAAGGAACACCAAGGGTTGTCAGAGCTGCCACAATCTAGGAGAGAGGTGTGGGACAGATTCTCACTCAGACCCTCCAAAAGGATTCAACCCTGGCAACACCTTGATTTTGAAAATCTGGCCTCCAGAACTGTGAGAGAACAGATGTCTGTTGCTTTAGACCACACAGCGGCCCCAGGACACTCATACATGAGTTCAAGATCACCCAGCAAAAAAGTGGTAGAATTAATTTTTAAACAAAGGCTGATATGATTCTAGGGTTCCTGTGTTTTTCCTTCACACCTTACTTTCCAACAAAAAATAATGGATTGTTCAGATTCTGCTTTCCTAAGTAAACCTTTGGAATTCCTGGTCCAGTCATGTTAAGTTTTTCTCTTCTGTTTGACAGTTATCCTACTCCCCATCCTGGGACAGGAGTCACTTCACTAGCTGTGGGTTCATGGTCTTGAATTCCCTTGCCGTGATGCTCCGCTCACTCACCTGACTTTGGCACGGTGGTCCTTTCAGTGGATTGGTCAACAGCTCTCCAGTCTCCACCTTAAGAAACCATGCAGATCAACCATGGTTTACCTCCAAGAAGTGTCATTTGGTCTAGAGCATGATGTGAATTCAGTACTACTTGTCCTGGTACCTTGGATCCTCTGCCTCTGAAGACTATATGAGGTCTCCCCAATGTCTTACCTATGAAAGGCCCCCTTCCTTCCCTCATACCCAACCTTGTTTCCCTAACCTCACTTTCCTTCCAGAATCGCCAGGTGTTTCCTTTGCTAGTGACGCAACCACGGAGAAGCGCCTTCCCCCATTGCTGGCTTTTGGAATCTCCTCTAAGCAGCTTCTCCAACAGAACTGTGATCCTCTCTGTCATGGTTTGCCTGGGGCTTTGCACACTTTCTTCCTTCAGGACAGGATGCTTCCCTCCACTAAACCCACCTTTCCCAGAGAGGCAGCAGGAAGCCCTAGACAGAAACTGGTCTTGGCTTTAGGTGTGTTGTCTTCTTGTTCTAAGTCAGCTACCTTACACCTTAGGATGAAAAGCCCCTCCAGCTCCAACCATTTTATTAAAGTAAGCTCTACATTCAACATGGGGCTTGAACTTATGACCCTGAGATCAAGAGTTGTATGTTCTACCAACTGGGCCAGCCAGGTGCCCCTCCACCTGTTTTGGGGTTGACTTTTAAACCTCTTCTATGTTTGCCTCTTCATTGTCTGCTTTTTAAGATCTGATGTCCTTTGCTGAAATGAAAGATGAGAGAAGAGGCACTGGAGTTAGCAGACTCTCTGTTGCCAGAAAAACCTTCACAGCATCTCTCACCCATGAGGAAGCACGGCTGAGCTCTTCCTCCATCAGATGACACAGGTGGTCCAGGGTACATTAAAATATATTTATTTATTTTAAAATCAGAAGAGAAAAGATGACTGCATCCAACCAGAACTATAAGTGTCTTTATACCAATAACAACCTATAAAAATAATTGTTTAATATTGTTATTTATGGAGGAAGGGGTCCACAGAAGCAAAAGTGCCTCTGGCCCATTCAAGTTACACTGCATTCCTGCCTTTTCCTCCCTTTGCTAATTTAGTAATCAAATAATGAGTACTTGAGAGCTTAGCTCCTTGTGCATTTGCTGGATGACAAAATCTTCAAGGGAAATACTTAGTGTAATGACATGTCTATGGTGGCACAGGGATTGACTGGCAGTCCTGGCACCTGAACCCACTCTGAGGGGTCCCAGTCATGTGTTCTTTCTAATCTGCCAGCTGAACAGAGGTTTGCCTCTTTCTGTCCTGGCTCTCCAAACTGATCTGATCTGATCTCTGAAAACTGCTTCGGGATGTCAGTGTTTTAGACTTTCTGGAAGGGGAGCTGAAGGATATCTCTTGGCTATGGCAGGGAGCATGTCTTAAGTCCAATATTTGAGCAATGATCAAGGACACCAGGTCCTCCCAGCTCACCAGCTTGTGTGGAAGTTCATGTGTGGACGTTAAAATAAACAACCTCCTGCTCCTGCCTGCCGCACAAAGCATGAGGCTTGAGGCTTGAGGCAGTGTTGATGGGCTAAAGTAAAACAAATGGTAAGATGCTCACTGGTGAGCCGGGGAAGATTAAGAGGTGTATACAGTCTTCTCTGTCCCTCCAGATTCCTGTATATACTCAAACTCTGCACAATTATAAAAAATGTATGTGAAACTATCAACTTCAGGGGCTTTTTCTTGCATCAATATCTCCTCTCTAAACATGCTTACTCTCCAGAAAGCATCACAGACAGTGGGGTTCCAGATTCTCACCTCTACTAGCCAGGGTCTAAGAGACACCCTCTTGGCTCCCACACATATTTCAATTCTCCTTATCCTGGGATGCCTTCTTGATAAAACCTCCCTGGGACCCAGCACCTTTGGTTAATGAATCTTGCCTTGGTCTATGGAGTGAATGACAAAATTGTCTGAGGATAGAGGCTCCAAGGGACTGTATTGCATCAGAAAGCTTCTTTATATCTTCCCCTTTTATCAGAGAAAGAAAATTAATCACCGTGGGAGCTAGAGCCCTTGAGACTGAAATTATGCCAGGAGATACATTCTCCAACCTTCAGTTCCAGGAAAGTGGGAATCCCTGGGTGGATAATTGAACTTTTCAAAGAATCCAAAGCCAAACAATAATGTGAGATAATTCAGAAGTCTTTATTTGTCCTCTTGTGGGAGAAGGGATTGTAAGAATCTTTATTTATTTATTTATTTGAAATGTATTTTTAACATGGATGCAAATGAACACGAACACACAAAAATAACATTTCTAATTTTAGAGAATCTTTTCTGAGTGAAATAATGAAGCTGTGATTCGGAAGAATAACCAGGAAATAGCCCCACTTATTCTGCCTATTTTAGAGTAATTCCCTTCTCTAATTCATTGTCTCTGAGGGTGCTCACGAACTCACAGACACAAGAAAACTCAGTGAAGATCGAAGGTATTGATAACCGTAAGCCCCTCGGCAAGATAACTGAAGAAATGAGAAAGGCCTTAATGTGTGTGTAATAGTACCCTGATCAAAATCAGATTATGAATCAGGGAGTGCACAAGAATAATGAGCTGAGATGCAAACTGACTGGACCCAGAGCTGTAAGCTTATAGGTTATAAAAGCTGGCAAGACACAAAGTAGGCAATGGCTACAAACAAATCATGGTCAAGGAGACAATCATTCATCCCATCTAAAACCATCCAGATGAGGCAGTCTGCCAAAGTGATTGCTTTGTACCCTTCTGGATGTCTTCTGGTATGTCAGGGACCATGATGGAGGTGAAAAGATGTCAAGTAAAGGAGAGCTGGAGAAGATAAACCCCAAGGGGTAGTGGAGATGGGAGTCAGAGGTGACAGTAAGCAAGGACTCAGCCATGAAGATCAAGTTCAGCCCAAAGAGAAGCTACTGATCCCCTGTCTTCTCCGAGAATCCCATGAGTAACTCCTTAGTATAATTTGGGGGTTTTGTTTCCATGAACCTGCTTGTGCCTCATGGGAAAAAGCACCAGGTCAAGGAAAGATACAGAGGATCATATATCCACCAAAGCCATCTTCCAAAAATGAAAGTGAAAGGCATTCCAAGATTAAAAACTACAAGAAGACTGGGGAAGGGTGTTTAGTGAAGAGAAGCATCCTGTCCTGAAGGAAGAGTGAGTGCAAAGCCCCAAGCAAACCATGACAGAGGGGTATCACAGTCCTATTGGAGAAGCTGCTTAGAGGAGATACCAAAAGCCAGCAATGGGGGAATGTGCTGCTCTGCGGTTGTGTCATTAGCAGAGACCACCTGATAATTCTGGAATAAACAAATGTTTCTTCATTTGCAGTATGCTCCCAGGGCCATTTCCAGAGATTTTAAATGGATGTCCATGTATGATTTCACTAGGTTCACCAGCAAAGAGATACATGAGAGGTCTATTATGTGTGTAAGGTCTCCCTCTGTGTGGTATTTTTCAAAACGAGGTTTCTTTATTGTTAATTAAATAAATATGAAATCTAAAAAGTTGGAAAATTGAAAGGAAGTTAATTAAAACATAAGTTGTAAAAAAACATAAATAACCAGAAAGTAAGTAGATCTAAGTTATTTCCTAATGAAACAAAATTTAAGACCCACAGCGTGTAGCAATAGGATTCCTGACATCTCCACGCATCTGGGGGACTGGGGAGAAAAGTGGCCTCTAGATTATAAAAGCTCCTGGAAACATCTCCAAAAGGCACCTTGGGATCTTGGGGATCTTGGGATCAATAGGTCCAAACTAAACTCTTAACTTTCACTGCTTTTCAGCTGATTTCAAAAATGGTTTCATCGATCCAATTTCTAGCTTTTGTGTGCATTTTGTAGTTTGCTGTTATTTTTATTTATCTTTTAATTTTATTTGATTTCAACTTAATTAGCATATACTATATTATTAGTTTCAGAGGTAGAAGTTGGTGAGCCATCGGTTGCATGTAACACCCAGTGCTCATTCCATCATGTGCTTTCCTTAATGCCCATCCCCCCTCCAGCAATCAGCTTGTTTCCTAGAGTTAAGGGTCTCTTACAGTTTGCCTCCCTCTCTGTTTCTTTTTCTTTCTTTCTTTAAGGTTTTATTTATTTATTTGACAGACAGAGACCACAAGTAGGCAGAGAGGCAGGAAGAGAGTGGTGGGGGAAGCAGGCTTCCTGTTGAGCAGAGAGCCCCATGCGGGGCTCGATCCCTAGACCCTGAGATCATGACCTGAGCGGAAGGCAGAGGCTTTAACTCACTGAGCCAACCGAGTGCTCCAGTTTGCTGTTACTTTTAAAGGTTGCTGCTCCGCCGCCAAAGAGTACACGTGCTCTTACCAAATGATGGATCACAGCCTGTAACTCAGAAAAGGAACAGGCGGCCCTGGCACTGCCCCAGCCAATGGCAATCCCCCTTTCCCGGAATCCCCAGGGGACTGGACAAATTGAGAACGCAGCCCCTGGCTGGGCTCCCCAACACTGTTGCCTGACCAAACTCGGATAAACTCTTCGCAAGAGAAGCCAGTAACTCAAGAGAGGAGGGTTGGGAAGACCAAGAGAGATTTATTTCATGTATGGGCAGCCCGGGCAGGTGGCAGGCTCAAACTTTAGCTATGGACCTCTCGTGCCCACAAGAGGGACACCTAGAGTTTTATAAGGAGAGTTTGTGGGGGAAGGGGGGTGCTGCAAGAGCGCAGGCAGAAAGCACGTGATCAGGGGCGGTCATCTGGGCAGCGAATGGGGCGTGTGGAGTGTGGTCTTCTAGGCGGTCCATTGTTAGTGGGGCTTTTCTGGTCTGGCAGTTGAAACATTGGGGTCATTGCAAAACACCTTTATCAGTGCCTCCTAAAATGCTAAGAAATAAGCACAATGGGATTTAGTGTAAGAGTTAAGTGGTCTTGGGGCGCCTAGGTGGCTCAGTCGGTTAAGGGGCTGCCTTCCGCTCAGGTGGTGATCCCAGGGTCCTCCAAGGAACCTGAGCCCCCATCCCCCCATAGGGCTCCCTGCTCAGAGACTGCTTCTCCCTCAGCTCCTTCTCCACTCGTGCTCGCTCTCTTTCTCTTGCTCACTTTCTCTCTCAAATAAATAATTTTATTAAAGAAAAAAATGAGTTAAGTGGTCTTGGCTGTTTTGGGTTTTAACTCCTGGGGTCTGTGGTTGAGCCAGAGGACTCACTAGCAGTAGGAAGGTATGGGTAGTTTGGAATCTCTTGAGTGTTTCTTGGGCCACATATACGATGACTTTTTATAAATATTAGATGAATATTGGATATAATTAAATGCATATAAATTTTAAAATATGCTTATAAATACTTTATAAATATAAAAGATATATGAATGTTTATAAATAATTACATAAAATTTATATGAATTATATGATTTGTATCTAGACAAAGGAGGTAGTTGGGGGTACTGGCTTTGGATGTGCTGACATGCATATGAATGAGGTGCTCTTAAGTGAGTTGTTTGCTCTCTCTAGCAATTGGCTATTCTCTCCAGAGTCAGCAAAGCCCTAGGTGTCAACACATCAGGAAATTAAAAGGCATGGCTAATACAAAAATACCCATGTGAATTCAGTAAGTGCCAACTGTTTACTATAAGGTGATGTCTATCAACTGCAGTTTTAATTCCATATAAATAGAGTTGAAAATTTACAGTTTTGTAGTCAATTACATCCTACATGCAGGCATTCTGGACCTTTTCTCTATTCAATGATAAACTTAGCTCCTTCTGTACGCATGAATTGACATGTTCTTTGGTTTTAAATTTTTATTTCTCCAACACTTCAGAGTTGTCTGATGGTGAGTCCAGGTCTACGAAAGTTCTGTCCTTATCTTTCACCTCCCTTGAATAATTTCTCTCTAGGATGGTGGAAACAAAATTTATGGGAATCATCTAGAGGGCAGTATCGCCCAATATCAGACATTAAAATGTTCTGAATTGGTGGTTACGTAGGAGCCAATTGTGTTGTATAAAAGTAAGATGACATTATCATTATATTGTCTTCTAAAATAGGTCTGCAGAAAATGCCAATTGATAGATGGGTGTCAAGTAGGCCATGCAAATTGGGAAATCCATTTTTTCCACATTTGACCCCAAAAAACAAGGGAACTTTAAAGTCCCCTATTCCTTTAACAGTTATATGGCAGTTTAACTGTGCAAAGTATTTTCATATCCCTTTTCACAACATTTTAATCCTTATTGTGAAATGTAATGTATATACACAAAATGTATAAATAAACGTATACAATCAATGAATAGTTATGTAATCAGTGTTCACACATTTACAACCCAAGTACAGTAAAAGATGCTTGCCAGATCCAAAAGCGCCGCATACTCATCTCTCATCACACAGGTTAATTCTCCAGACTTACCCAGTATCCTGAATTTCTGATAATCATTTACCAATTTTCTTTACAATTTTTTTACCCATGTATATCTATCTATACACTCCTAAACAATATAGTTTAGTTTTGCCATTAGACAAAATCAACTCTATTGATATATAATTCACATAAAATGACCTCATTTTAAGTTATATATTTTGATGAATTTGGCATGGAAACTCAACCACAATCAAGATGTAGAACATTTCCATGACTCCCCCAAAGTTCAAAGTCAATCCCCCCATCCCCAGCTCCAGACAAATATATTCTACTTTCTGTCACTATAATTAGCTCTGTGTAGAGGAGATCCTATAGTTAGCTAGTCCTTTTGGTCTGGCTTCACTCATTTAACGTGCCTTTGGGAACTGCCCATGCTGCTGCATGAATCAAGAACGCATTTCTTTTTCATCTCTCAGTTGTAGTCCATTGCATAGATGTTACTATTTGTTTATCCATTCACAAATTGATGGACGTTTTAGTTATTTGAGATTTGAGGCTATTACATAAAAAACCACTATGTTCATTAGCATTTCACATTTTTGAACTTTTTCTCCACAACTTTTAAATTGAAAAAATTTAGATCTACAGAAAGGTTGCAGGAATAGTCCAATGGACTTGTGTGCCCTTCATCTAGATTCACCATTTATTAACTCTGTGCTAGATTTGCTTTACTGAACTATTATCTATCATCTATCTGCCTATCTGCTTATCTCTCACACACTCTTCATTGTTCATCCATTTGAGAGTACTTAGGACAAATTTTTTTTTTAACATTTTATTTATTTATTTGATAGAGTGAGACAGGAAAAGAGGGGACACAAACAGGGGGAGCAGGAGAGGGAGAAGTAGGCTTTCTGCTGAGCAGAGAGCCCCATGGGAGGCTCCATCCCAGCTGAACCGAAGGCAGATGCTTAACGACTGAACCACCCAGGCGCCCCCACAAATTGTTTTTGAATACTTGATTTTGCTTATGGAGAGATAGTTTTGTAGTCTTGTGTGTGTGTGTATATGTGTGCGTGCGTGTGTGTGTGCGTGCATGTGTGTATGTTTTCTCACCAGAATAAAATATGAAAGACTCATCCAAGCTGTTGTACACAGCTCTAGTTGGCTCATCTTCATGGATGTATGTTTTCTGTTTTTCTGTCATAACGATATACCGCAGTTGTATTCTTCTACCTACTCAGATAGGCATTTGATTATTTTCAGTTTGGGCAATTAAAAAAATTGTAATGGAATAAACATGCAAATAAGCATGTGACTGGGTTGGATATACACTTACAAGTGCAACCCCAAGGGTGTGTGTGTTCTCAGCTTTGTTATTTGTGCTGAACTGTTTTCCAGAATTTTTGCACCAATGCACACTTACACTCACACTGAATGTTCCAGTTTCTCCATATCTTCACTGACACTTAGTGACGGATTAAAAAATATGCCCCAATCGGATAAGCACATAGTAATATCTCCTTATTCATTTAGATTGCATCTTCCTGATCGCTAATGAGCGCGAGGACTTTTTCCTGTTTAAAAAATTATCAGGATTTCCAGATGCACGTGGAAACACTATGATATAGACTGCTGTGGTCATAACTGTGTAAAATGGGTTTGCCTGTGGCTAAGGATTGCAATGCAATATGCAAAATAGGTGATATATTAATTTCCTGGGGCTTTTATAGCAAAGTATGATACATTGAGTGGTTTAAACCACAGACATTTGTTGTCTCACAGTTTGGGGGGACAGAAGTCCCAGATCAAGGTGTCAGCAGATTAGTTCTTTCTGGTGGGTGTGAGAAAGGGGTCTGCAGCCAACCTTTCTCCTGGCTTCTGTGGTATCTTGTCAATCTTTGGTGTTCCTTGACTTGTAGAAGCATCACCTCAACGTCTACTTTTATCTTCACGTGATATTTTCCTTGTGTGTAATTCCCATTTTTTGGGTAAGGACAATACTCACATTGGATGAGGGGCCCACTCTACTGCAGTGTGACTTGATCTTAACTGATTACATCTGCAGTGACCCTATTATCAAACACCGTCACATTCTGAGGTCCTGGGGGTAAGGCTTTCACACATGAATTTGGGGAGGACGAGGGTTACAACTCAACTCATAGCAGATGGCTAGGTAACATTTCTTTTTCTCTCAAGTGCATAGTATTGATGTTGGCAACACAGCAGAGAATAATGGGGAAGACTGCTTGGTGTAAGAAAGGATTGATTTACATCCTAGCTGTGCTTTTTATTAGCCTTGTGTTTTCACCATGCCAAGCTTTTCATTTACTGAATCGTCACTATTTTGGACATTTTTTTTTTGTGAAGATGAAATGAGATAGAGTATGTAAAGGGCATTTCATCATATTTGACAAACAGAGAGCAGTCAATACATGCTAGCTCCTTCTTCCTTATATTCAACATTTTAAAACTTTAAAATAATAAATAGGTAATTAGCTAGCTAGAGTAATGCATGCACGAATGAATGAATGAATGGGAAGTGGGACTGGCCTTAGTAGCCAAGAGAAGAATCATGCAAATTATTTCCTGGGGTGCCTGGATAGCTCAGTGGGTTAAAGCCTCTGCCTTCAGCTCAGATCATGATCCCAGGGTCCTGGGATCGAGCCCCGCCATCAGGCTCTCTGCTTGGCTGGGAGCCTGCTTCCCTTCCTCTCTCTCTGCCTGTCTCTCTGCCTGCTTGTGATCTCTGTCTGTCAAACAAATAAATAAAATCTTTAAAAAAATTATTTCCTAAGGCCACATGTCCACAACTGGGCAAACCTAAGATAACTGTTCGCAGAAAGCTGTTAGAAGCCAAGAGCGGCAATGGTGTGAGTACAGAGATTTGGATTCGGTTCTGTCTTGTCTTGTGTTTTAACCTCCTTGCGCAGAGATCAAGTTTTCAGGAGAAGTTTGGTGCCCACTGCCTTTGCTCTAGGTGTCCAGGTCCCTTCCCCTATCAGATTACTTGATTGTCGGCCATCTAGAGATCTTGGGGCCCCCCACTGAGCCAGGAAGGAAGACAAGTGTGGGAGGGTTGGGGAGGAGGGTGTTTCCTTCTAAGAACTGGGTAGATCACTCAGAAAACTCTGCAGGGCAGGGGAATCTCAGAGCTGAATAAACTGCAGCCATGGCCGAAGCCAGGCAGTCCCCAAACCCCAATGAGATTACAGCATTGAGAACAAAACTGCCCCCGCAGCAGGGGAACACTGGTGAGTCAAGGAGCTGGGACCAGGGGCCCTTTACTTCAACAAAAAATGGGTGCTGGGTTGCTCTGATTCCCTTGTAGTTAGAGGAAGGGAATACCTGAGATTTGAGTCTTCTTGAAGCCCATCCTCATCCCACTGGCCTTCACCCCCGTGGCATCTTATCCTAGAAGGATGGGCTTTTTTTCCAGCCCTTTCTGAGCCCTCCCTGTCAGGTGGGTCCAGCAGTGAGCCCAGAATACCCCAGGGGATACGGCAGTTTCCTGCAGACTATCTGAGGCATCTCAGGGGGCAAGAGAGTATATATCCTTGGGGAAAGGGAGGCTGACCCGGTTTCCTCCAGGGCAATGGGGACAGACATCCCAGGACAAGGCCTGGAAGTATCTCTGCCTCTTCGTGTCCCTGATCCTGCTTCTCGTGGTCATTATCTCCAGTGTGGTCCTGTCTGAAGGTAAGGCATGTGGGCCAGTGGGAACAGGGTGACCATAGGGAAGCAAGCACACTACCTCCCAGCCTGCAAAGGCAGGTCTACAAGGCAGGGGTGGCTGGTCTGTGTCCCTAGGGGGATCATAATGATAACAGAGTGGAGCTCACCTGCCCATTAGTCTCAGAGGCATTTAGGAGCTGTATGGACTGAAGTCAATCTGAGTCATTGGTGAGTATCTCCCCAAAGTTCATCCCTGACCTGGCCTAAAACTCCAGGCTCCCTGCTAACAACTATAGAGAGCTAGTTCAACAGAACCTTCTAAATAGAAGACTAAATAGAAGTCCTGCCTCACTGCTCACTAGTTGGTGCCTTGGACAAGGGCCTCTACCTCTCTCTCTGGGCCTCCATTTCTTCATCTGAAAAATGGGAGGGCATTTCAGAGCCTCAGAAGGCCTTGCCCTGGGAATGGGAGAAAGCATTGGCTTTGAGGAATAGGGAGAGACCCCAGGGAAGTTCTGGGGTCCAGCATACCTGGTTGCACCTCTCCCCAGTACTGAAGAGGACAAAACAAATGCAGAAGGAAGTCTTTCAACTCAAAGAAAAAGGTGAGTGGCGTTCAATATGTTTGGCCTCCTGTCCCTCAACTGTATCTCCTCTCTCTGCCAAGACCTTCACCAGCCCTTTCTCTTTGGGCCTCCCAGTAACTCAGGGACTGGGGGATGCTGGGCACGACCGGGACTTCATCCGGGGAGAAGTGTTCCGACAAATGAAGGCTGTGCTGGCAGGCAACGGTAAGGAGAGTAGGTGGAGAGGGAAGAGGCTGTGTTCCTTTCAGCACGTGTTAACATTGGGGCTGCCCACAGCAGTGGCTCTCAGAGGGGCACCCCGATGCCAACGGCTTCTCAGATCTTTTTAGGAAGTTCAGGTGACATGATCAGATCATATTTGTATTGGAGGGCTCCCAGGAAAGCAAGACCTTTGAGACAGCAAGACCCATCTGGGCTTGTGGTTGTATATGACCTTGGGCAACCCATTTAAACCATTCTGAGCCTCAGTTTCTTCAGCTGTAAAATGGGGATAATGAACAGTATTTTCTTCAAGACAGGCAGTCAGGATCCAGAGCTGCCACTTTTAATAACATACTGGTGTGTTACAAAATGTGGTCAGTCCATAGCAGCATGGTAGAAGTCCTGGAGAATTCGCCACAGTGTACATTCCTTGTTCCCAAACAACCACTGGGATCAGATGCTACTGAAGGGGGTGCTCTTGGCGTCACATGTTTTTTATATAACTTTTGTATGAGTGGATGTCATTCAATATATACAAGCAATTCTCATTATTCATGTAGCTATGTTTTATAAAGTCCCTGCAAATGATAAACTCGTACTCATTGCTCATAGGGAAGTAACAGCGTTAGGTTTATTTAAGCCTCTGGCCATAATGTTTCATCAACTGATCAAGACATAACCCTGTTTTTGTGTGTTTCTGTTTAAATAGCTACTGTTTCATTAACATTCAATTCATGGCCAGCAGCACTATAACTCATGTCTGAAACTTACCTAATGCACATACATTTTCTCTGTAAGGCATATTGCAACCTTCGTGCTCATTTAGGAATACTGACAGCCCTTCTGCCTTAGACTTGAAGGTCTTTTTATTTTTAATTTTATCTTATTTTTTATGATTTTATTTATTTATTTATTTGAGAAAGAGGAAGCTAGAGAGAGATAGAAAGAGCATGAGTGGGAGGAGGGGCAGAATGACAAGCATGTTCCCCACTAAGCATAGAGTCCAATGCAGGGCTCGACCCCAGGATCCTGAGACCGTGACTTGAGCCAGTCAGACTCATAACTGACTGAGCCACCCAGGCGCCCCAAGAGCCTTTTTAAACAGCAAAATTACTGACAAAAAGCATAAAAATGTGAGGATCGTAGCACAAAATGGCCCATGGAAAGAACACTTGTTTATGGTCTGAGAAGTGAAACAAGAAGGCAGAGCTTTGCCTTATTTTACCTCAGACTCAAGCTTTTTGCTGCTGTATGCATCTCTGTGAGTGACAAGGAAAGCTTCCTAAGTATTGATTTTGGGGTTACCAATATATTTTAGTCAGTAGGAGAATTTGCAAATATGGAATCTGCAAATAAGGATTAATTGTGTGTGTGTGTGTGTGTGTGTGTGTGTGTGTGTGCATGTGTGCACATTCACTAACTGGATATAGATGAATAAGACGAGAATCCCCTCTATCACTCCTGAGCCCTCGATGCCAAGTTCCTACCTAACTCTCAGGAACTACTGTAATTACATTATGTGGATATATGTGTTTTCACTTAGAGCACAGTTTCTTAAACTGAGCACTATTGACACTCGGGGCTGCATCATCTTTTGCAGTGGGGGACAGTGGGGGACTGTGCTGTACATTGTAGCGTGTTTAGCATCATCTCTGCTGTTGACCCTCCCACGTGTGAGAACCCTGTCCAAGGTAGGAAAACTAAAAGAGATCTCAGTTGTTGCTCAGTGTCCCTTGGGGACAGAATTGCCCCTGGTTGAGAATCACTACTCTGGAGTTTCTTCAAGCAAATGAGGATGTCAAACATATGTCCCTCTATCTTATACAAAAGTAGGATATTAACTCCACAGTGTTCTTTGGATCTCTTTTTCCCACCTCATAGGACATCCATAGCATTTTACTATTTCCTTCTGATATTCCTCAATGATGGGAAGCACCAACTTACCAGGTAGTGAATTTCCAACTGCTGGGTGGGCTCAAAGGGATGCCACTGGGAATGTGACCAGGGGGTGATGGGCAACACAGCTCTTCACTGGATGGAAAACTGGACATGCCGATTTTGCTAATGGCTCCATTTCCACAGAAACCTCTTGTGAGCCTTGCCCCCTGGACTGGAAGGTCTTTCAGGGCTCCTGCTACTTCTTCTCCCTGGACAAGCTCACCTGGACCCAGGCTAATGGTTCTTGTGTCCAGAAGCAAGCTCACCTGGTTATCATCAACAGCCGAACAGAGCAGGTGGAAAAAGGGAAAACCAGAATCTTAGCATGGTGGGGGAGGTATTATGAAAGAATTTGGGGGTTCATATTTCTGTCTCTTTTAGAATCTACCACAATACTTCTAGTATGCTCTTCAAGACCTGCTTCCTCTTGCCTCTACCCAACCTCACTGCTATGACATGCAGGGAATGGACTCTCTGCTCTGTGGTCCTGCCTCCAAGCTATGATTCATGTAGGTCCCTCTGCTTGGAGCACTCTTACTCTTGCTATCTGTGTGGAGAGCTTTTACTCACCTGTCAAAACCCCAATGCAAACATCCATTCTCCATATTCTCTCACGACATCATCAGAGGTTTCATCATAGAACTTCATACTGCATCAGGCTTGCCTGCTTATAAGCCTGGGGCTGGATCTAAATAATCTCAGAAACAAGGCTTGGCTCGAAGTAGGGGATCAAGAATATCCTTGGAGTTGGGTTTCCAGCCAGAGATATTCCTATAGCCTACAGATCAAACCCCTTGCTCTGACATGCATCGACCTTAAAAAACATTCACAGCCAGTATTTGTCCAGTACTTCTTTCTACATATATATACCTCACACAATTGATTCTTTTGACCTTGAGGATATACTGGGAGGTAGAGACCCTTCTTTGCTTTGTGCAGATGGGGAGACCAAGGAGTGGGTTACTTGTCTGAGGACATACGACATGCTCATAGTGGGCCTGGAGTTCACATCAGGATATAAAGTTCTGTGCATGGCTGTCTCTGTCTTCCTGACCACCTGAGAGCTCCTCTGTACCTTAGTCCTCTTGCAACCCCCAGACACTCCAACCTCTGTCTTTCAGCTTTGATGGAATTTTACGTCGCAGTATGCCTTTTTCCTTCTAGGACTTCCTGACATCAACTGGGCAGGTGACATCCTGGATAGGCCTCTTCAAAGAGGGCCAGAAAGGCAACCACAAGTGGATGGATGGCTCAACCCCCACCTACATGTGAGTCTCCCTGTCTGCAATGCAGGTGCCCCTAATCATCCACGACAGTCCCTTACTATCCCCAAGAGATTGGCAGGGCTTTTGATGAGTGAGTTGATGACCACTCACTGAAGCAACTCCCAAACAACATGCCACACTTTCTACCAGACCAGCTATTGTTATTTTGTTACTTGGGGAGAGTATTCCCATTTAAATGCTTGAGAAATGATAGATTCAATGTTGCAGGACCTCCCAGGACTTCTCAGAAACTTGAAGATGTTAATATGCAGGTTGGGCCTCTTCAGGAGTGTAATAATGCAGCACTTGTCAACTGTATGAGTTTCTTAATGGACTCTGTAAGAAAGAGCCACAAACTGTGTGGTTTAACACAACAGAAACTTGTTCTTTCACAGTTCTGGAGGCCAGAAGTCCCAAACTGACATGTCAGTAGGGCTGCATGTCCTTCAAAGACTCTAGGAGAGGATATTTTCCTGCCTCCTCCAGCTTCTGGTCGCTCATAGGCCCATCATTCCAATCTCGGTCTCTGGGGCCACACACCCTTCTCATCTACCCTGTCTTCTTTCTTCTGTCCCTTATAAGGACACTTGTCATTGGATTTAGGGTTCACTCAGTTAATACAAGATGATCTCATCTCAACATCCTTCACTTAATTTCATTTGCAAAGATCTTTTTCCCAAATAAGGTCACATTCACAGATAGCTGGGGTTAGGATGTGGGCATATCTTTTTGGTGGAGACAACATTGAACCCAGTATGTCTTCCTGGAGGTTACCTGTCCCACCCCACACTCTTTATTTTTCTTTGGATATTTCCATCGGCTAGCATCACCTTTCCCTGTCTGGCAAACTGCCCTGGATGGTTCCAGGCTAAGGGCAGAATTCATCTCCTTGGTAAACTCATCTGCTGTCTGAGCACATACAGTATATCTTACAATGCACTGTTTATCACGTCCTCAGAATGTGCTCCCATTTTTCAAAAGAGGAAAACAGAGACTCAGAAATTAACTAAGTAGCTTTTGGCAGAGCTAGAACTTGGACTGGGTAAAATCTGACTTCAGAGTAAATGGTCTTCAGAGAGGGGGAGAGGGTCAGTGGGATGAGGCAATCAAGAGAATGGTCCCAGAACTTGGAGATCCTCAGCTTCTCTGAAGACTGTTGCCTGCCGCCACTCTTATTTGAGCTCCATTTCTCCACTCAGGAAAAAAGAAATGGGAACGGGTTGACAGATGCCTACTGGAATATGGGCTCGATAAATGACTCATTGGATGCCTCAAGACCCTCAGGGCCAGACCCTCACTCATAGAGAGCAGGGCTGGGGGTGCTCAGGCACTGGCCCACTTACTCAGGGATTTTGTGGGCATCTCTTTACAGCAACTGGGACTCCAAGGAACTACATGATAATATAACTGCCCCAGCCTGCATGCTGATGCACAGCTATGGACACTGGAGTGACTTCTCCTGTGAATTAGGGAGATTTGCTTTCATTTGTGAGAGGCGCCAGAACTGCTGACCCAAGCTCTCATATCCACACCATAGGATAATGTAGAACCCATGCTACACAGCCTCAGGCCCCATCCTTGTCTTTTCTGGGTTCTGAGTTCACAGCAGCAACAATAAAGGACCTTTCTCCAAAGCCTAGTGTCCCTCTCTTGGCATTGTGCTTGCTCACCCTTTCTTTCCTTTCCTGATTTCTGCTGAGTGAAGGAAGTGCAACAGAAGCAGGGCCCATCCCTGCAGGAGGATTATAATTCTTAATCCCCATTAAGGCCAGGCTCAGCCATGATTATGCTTGGGTCACTGAAGTGTACTGGGAATTGACATGTGCCATAAGTTAGCAGAAATCTTAAGAGCTTTATGTGGTTCTTCCATCTTTATTTTGCCCTTGCCACAAGACCAGCTCTTCCCAGAGAGGGCAGCTTCTTCAAATTTGCAATGAAGAAGACTCCTTCAAGCAGAGCTTCTGCTGGCCTGCAATGACCATAAACATGACAAAGACATGAAGCTCTGTGGTTATCAGCCACCATGATTTTGAGGTCACCAGTTGTTACCTCATCATACTTAACCTAAATTGACTGATACAGAGAACCAAGTTTCATTTCATAAAATCCCCATATCTAAGGATATCTTATAATGTAAAAAGCCTAAAGCTTGTGGATATAGGGTGATTGGAAGCCTCACATTTATTCAGGATCACTATTAACTCGACCAACCTCTCTGGTTTCCTCTTCGGCATCTCCCGCTGGTCCAGTCTGCACTCTGGTTCCCAATGAGATTGTTCTAAGACATCTCGATTACCCCTTCACAGCCTGCCACTTCACTTCTCCATGCCCCTCACACCTCCATGCATTTGCTCTTGCAGTTTTCTTTGTCTCTGATGGTCCCTTTCCCTGGCTGTCCTTGGGACATCTATTCCTTCATTGGGCCCAAATCAACTGGTACCAGTCTACTCAGAGTCTGACTCTTGTTTTCCTCTTAGAGACCTTCATTAAATTTTATGGTCTATATTGTACAGATGCAGTGGATCTCTATCCCATTTTTAAAAATCCTTCAATCCCTTAATTGTGTCTGACCCCCTTCTGTTAATTCCAAAAGCTTTGTGAGTTTCCTTCACATTTGCAAGCCTGGATTCCTGAGACCGAGATCATTGAGAAGATGCAGGCATCAGCCATTAGGATTAGTCATGGCCATTCCCTGGACCTGGCCCAGGCTCACTTACTTATACCTCTTTCACTCATGGCTACATAGACATGGCACAACAAAGCTCGGGTCTGTCAGAACAACTGTTCTCCAACAAATGCTATTTTGAATTAAGTAAAACACCAATTTGGTCCCTGCTATCTCTTTCCTTAAATCTGAAACTGTATGGGAATGAGATGCACACCTGTATCCTTGATGCAGAGAAGAGAAACATAAAATGTGATTCTCTTCCAGGGCCATGGAGATGAGCTGTCAGAAACTAGGAGTGGGTCTTGCTCTCTCTTTGCTCAGAAAGTTTAGCTGAAGTTGGGCTATTGTAAAAATGCAGGTAGACCAAATGTCTCATGATGATTTGGTGAAGTGGGTCAAACCATGTGCTTTCTTAGGATGCATTTTGCAATTGTTGTATTGAGTAAAAACTCATAACTACTTATAACATGGCAAACACAGTGATTAAGAACCAAGATAGACACACCTGTCACCAGGATGCCTTCCTGGGGCTTTGTAGTTTGAGGTAGAGGGGGAGCTGATAGAACAGATGTATAGAGCAAGATGGAGCCACTCATGTCAAGAAGTAACTTATGTCAAGAAGTAACAATGTCAAGCATTGACCTAAGCAGCCAAGGGTGTTGCTGCTTAGACCAGATATCGCTAAAACCAGCACAAGCTGATGGCTTCCAGGTCTGGTAACCAGCTGAACCCAGGAGGTCTGCAAAGGCCCAAGACTGATTAAACTCCTTTAAAAAAGGAGGATTTTCAGAATTTCCAAATGCTGCACTTTCATATCTGACCACATCTAAAAAAGACAATTCCTGCAAAAAGTCTACATGACTGATCACTGAACACAGCAGAGATCCCCCGCTGCTTGAACATAATAAGCAGCAGTACAGAGAGCTGACCCAGCCCAGACCAAGGCCTCCTCCCAACTGCATGCTCACAGGCTGACTTCACATTTGGTTTTACAACTTCTTACCTCTGTTGTTTCTTGGTTGTGGTATCAATTTGCCTTGTGCTTTGCTTTGTGTGACGTGTATGGAGCCAAGTTAAATATGTAGTAAAATGCCAGTGAATTTGGGATCCTGAAAATGCTTTACAATTATGTTAACCTTGCTTTATGACTGAATAAAGCTGACATAATGGAAAGACAATATGTGTATGTACTTTCATAGCATGCTCATGATGGTAGGTTTGAACAAACAACCATGGGACCTGATCCTCACTGGGGAAGGGTTCAAATCCAGGAAAATAGTTTTATCACAGCCCACCCTGATTCTGATATAATATCCATTTATTTCTTGACTATGATGCTACATCTGGCCCAAGAACTGCAACCACAAATCCATTTCCTTGAAATTAGCATTTCTTTGTATGAATCATTAACTCGTATTTTCTTAAAACTAGAAGAAACCTCAACTTGGTTGCTGTGTATTTAAATTTCCAGAGCCTGGAATGCAGAAATCACTCAATAATGTTTGATGGATGAATAGATGGAGGAGTTCCAAAGGCATGGGGTAAGGCAGGTAGACAGTGAGCCGATTCTATTCACTGTACCCAGGCTGCTACAGGGCTCTCCTAGAGTGATGAAATGACAGTACCGAGCACTTCCTGAACATTTGCTAAGTACAAGACAGCTTATACATTAGGCAGGTGCATTACTATTGGTGTCCCCATTTTCAGACAGAGAATCAGAGAGATCCAGTCATTTCACCAAGGTCCCACAACCAGGAAGTGGCTCACCAGGATTTCTACCTGAGTCTGTCTAATGTGAATCAGTGGCCTGAGGCACAAAGCTACCCAAGCTACTACATGCAAGTCTCTCTTTGCCTATCAATCTGTGTTAAAGAACCTAAAGAAAGTTGAACAGTTCACACTGGTGGTTAGCTAGTCTTTGTTTAAAGAAGTAAACAAAAAGCCCCCAGAGAATTCAGTGGAGGTGATGTCTTGGGGTAGCAGGGGATTAGTAGAATTGTCTGAATCCACCACCTCCAACCCTGCCCCCATGCTCTCAGAGCCCATCTGTCAGGACCCCTGGGCTCGCTTCCTGCAGGACACAGAGAGGTGAACTAACTGAGTTAGGCTCATCAGGAGTCAGTCAATGACATCAAAGAGCACAATGGGACCCCTTCCGTGCACAACCTGCCAAGCCCAGCTGGCACACCAATCCTTAGAAGCCAAGACCATGGTCATTACTGAACAAGTCACAGGATTTTAAGTGACATCTGGGAACTCATTAAAAGTTGGCACACAATTCCCCATCTCTACATCCTTCATGGAATTTAAAGAGTCCCTAAGGATTGGCCACAGACCTGCAGGCAGATGAGTTTCAATACACACCTCAAGGCTAGGTAAGTTTGGCTCACTCCAGAGGAATGGTCCCCAGAGTGTTTTCCCACTTAATTTCAAGCTCAGACTTGGTGTTTCATTAGCACCAAGAGACGTTGGTGGGAAATGGAGGTGACCATTTCTTGGCCCACGCACCAGATTCTTGGAGCTCAAAGTGGCTGAGTTCTACAACATGCACCTTGGCAGAACCATTGCTCACAAGCCACGTGGTGCCAAGTGGCCATTGTGAACACTGCATGCTGCTGGACATAGACAAGGACAAAGGTCTCCAGAGCTCTGAGAGCAGCTGAGGCTTCTACTTCCACAGTAATGGTCACTGCATTGCATTATAGTATTAACTGATCAACATCTTCCGTCCTTCCCCACAGACTAACAGCCCTGAGAGGGTAGGACCAGTCTGAACTAGCTTAATAGGCGGTCAGTAAAACTGGCTGAGAAAACAAACTCATCTCTCGTTACAACACTCCAGGAAGTATGTGAGTGGTAAAATCATTCTGACATACAAATAGTTCATCCCTAATTTACCTGAAATTGACTTTTCAAGAGTGACTATGTGACTGATGCCACAGAAACCCATCTACCCTCTTGTGTGTATCATAGCCAATATTTCCTGTAGACGAGTTCCATTCCGTGGCAGTTAGGGTTATGGAGTAGGGTCCTTTTGTTTGGATCCCTGTTTGGCTTTAAACCATCTTGAGCCACTCACTCCTCCTCTCCTGTCCTTTGGCTTTCTTCCATTCCTGAAATGGACAATCTTCCCACCTCACATCCCCAGAACATGCTGTTCCCTTTACCTGACACACCCTTTCCTCACACTCTACCTGTAGAGGAGAAAGTCTCAGCTGAAATGCCCCCTTCTCCATAAAACCCCTGTAATGTGCCCTGCTTTCATAGCCCACCACATTCCCTTCCTCACTCATCTCATATTCTTGTCTAAATTCAGTTATGTATCATCCACCATCTCCCCTCTACTGTCATGTGCACAGGGGCAGGCATGTCAGTCCTGGTCACTGTGGGCTCCCCAGAGAAGGGCTCAGGCATTGCATACACAACTCTTGGATACATGCTAGCTAAGGCTGGATGTCCTCTGAGACCGAGATAAGGGTTATCTGGCCCACAGTGTTGAGGCCAGTCATGCTTATCAAACTAACCAGCTAGTGTGATCTGTTCGACTTTACCCAGTTATCAAGGAGCAAATCAAGCATGAGGCTTCCTCCCTCCGTGTACTAACACACTGCCGCCTAGCAAAATGAGCGGGGACTTCTTCTTCTTTTTAGATTCTATCCATTTATTTGACAGACAGAGATCACAAGTAGGCAGAGAGGCAGGCAGAGAGAAAGGGGGAAGTAGGCTCCCCGCTGAGCAGGTAGCTGGATGTGGGGCTCGATCCCAGGACCCAGAGACCGGAGCCAAAGGCAGAGGCTTAACCCACTGATCCAACCAGGTGCCCCCTGAAGAGTTTTTCAATTGACTTAACTGTCCAGTCTGTAGTTGAATATTGTGCTATACACATTCGTGGTGTTCTAGTTTGTGCTAAAAATGGAAAGTGACTGGACCTACGTGCTAACACTTAAGGCTACCAGGCAAGGGGGGAGAGACAGGCAAGTGCTGAAATCATTCGTATCCTTGGAGATAAATGTCATGAGGTTGCAGTAGATTCTCAGGACGCTACAGCCCCGGTGACTTCCCTGAAACCCATGGAGGTAAAAGGATCTGAAAAGGAAATCCACTGACAGATAATGAGTCCTGCCATGTCCATCTGGACATGACTTCCAACTGGAGTCAGATGGAAGACTAACAGGAAACTGCCCCCACATTCCTGGGGTCAGGAGTGCAGTCTCGTGTAGAAGAGTAGGTGCAAGACATTACTCTTGGGCATGGGATGGGTCTGACCCATCTCTCCGTCTGCAGTTGTGAGTAGAGATTCTGGCACCCAGCGGGGGTTGATGAATGTCTAGGGTAGGAAACAACTAGGACAATATTTCTTGGTCACCCCTGGGTCAGACCCAGTGCAGAGACTCAGAAATGCCTGAATCCTGCCTGACAGAACAGCTGAGCAAAGCTACAAGGCTGTGCTTCAAAGGGACTTTGGCTATTAGTCATTTTATCTCCAGTGGCCACACACTGCTTGGCACACAGTAGGTGCACAAGAAATACCTGTGAGAAACATGAAAACATGGTACCCACAGTTCAAGAAAAAGCTTGAAATGGGTGCTGAGGTGGGTAGAGTTCACCTCAACTGCACACCTACTGTGTGCCGGGCTCTTTATACACAAGTGTCTCCTCTCCTTATCATTCACCCCCCATTTCATAAAAGAGAAAATAAGTCCCAGTGAAGTCGATCCACTTGTCCAGGGTCACAGTGCCCCCCTCCAGGCAGGATTGCAAAACTCAGCTGAACTGACGCCTTGGGCTCCAATCCATCTCCTGGCTTCCTCCTGACCCCCTTCTGCAACCTTAGCCTTATATCCTGACCTCTCTGGGTATCCAGAAGCAACAACAAAGATCTTTCTCCTTAGACCTGAATTCAGTTCTTGGTTGAACATCTGTGTCTATGATGTCCTTTCTGGACTTGAGTAGTGCCAGGAATTTCCCAGATTGCCCCCACATTCTGGGTCTTCGGCTGTGCCAGTGGGCTAGAGCTTA